>JANAVB010021798.1:31789787-31792786 GCA_029216955.1 Iris pallida
TATCCTGTCATATTATAAACTACATGAGATGTATTATGCTCGCTCCTCTCCTGACTGGACCTGTTAAAAATATTACAGATGACATTGAGAAGTTATGTCCTACATACTATGGAGCAGGCCTAGATGACACATGTGAGCTAGACTCCCAGGAGGATCCAGCACTTGCAGACGACATTACCCCAGTAGTCTAGGCTAGTTAGCTAGACCAGTATCTTACTTATTATCTTGATTTGGATACACTTTGTACTTATTCGGGATTTTGTTATTCCGGATATTATGGAGTTGTTATCTTAGACACTTAGTTTTTCTCTCATATTTGTATTTCATTGTGGATTCAGATCTTATCTATCTTATCGTACTTTCTACCTTAGCTGTGATTGAGTTGTATATTTCTATACTATCCTCCATTAGGAGCGTAAACATTGTACAGGTACCTTATAATTGTTAGATGTATGTGACTTAGGACAGCGTTCTACTGCCGACACTGTGGCATAGGCAGGACGTACCCACTTCTCGTACCCCTACACTGGGTACGGGTCATGACACATTTTTAGTGGTGGCCCATGTAGGTCTAGATTTGTAGCGGTATTCGAACTAGAGTATCACTACAGCATGCAGTAGGATATAGGATATAGTTTGAGGTACTCAATCATATTAGGAAAAACTCTGATCCAAAACTTGCCATCTAAATTCTTGTTGATTTAGTGTTTTTCTTTGAATAAATAAACTGTCCTCCTTTGATTTTTGCTTCATTTTCAGTAATTGCTTCTTGTTTTTGATCTGTCTTCAGGATGGTTATGGAGACACGATCTTATCGCTCCAGTCCGGGGTATACTATCGAGAGGTTGGCCACCTCTCGTCCTGTTCAGCAGGGCCTCGAGACCACAGCACCCGTTGTGTTGACTCAGGTTGGCATTTATGCTGCATTTGAATGTGCACCTTCGCCTGTACAGAGACCTTCCCCCGTCATTTCCGATTTCTCTCGGCAGCAGCCACCTTCTGGATTAGTTGACGTAGGGCAGTTGTTCAATTTCTTTCAGAGGATGATAGAGGCACAGCGACAGCAGTCCACTCATTTTCAGCAGGGTATAGAGAATACCCATCAGCTTGTCCTGACGACCGTTGAGAGAGTTATTGCGCAGCCGCAGGCAGCCTAGATGTAGCCATATAAGCCGAGGACAGCAGGGATCTAGGACTTCTAGAAGATGCATCTGTGGGACTTTCGCGGCACTGAGGGGATTCTGTATGCGAATGACTGGATAAAGCACATCGAGGAGATCTTTCGGCTGGCGGAGATTCCAGCACGATTGTAGATTGAGGCGGCAAGTAGCCAGATACAGGACCTGGCCCGCACATGGTACCAGATGGACCCGAGGGTCGGTACAGAGGGGCAGACTTGGGCAGCCTTCAAGAAGCTGTTCAAGGAGAAGTTTTTTTTCTGACACCGCTCTTGGCGCCCTAGAGACGCAATTTGAGAGCTTAGTTTAGGGCATGCAGACTGTCGAGGAGTACGCTGGGGAGTTCTGTCGTCTAGGCAGATTTATTGTGGGAGTTAATGAGACGGCGAAGGCTCGGAGGTTCCAGAAAGGGTTAGTCAAGGAGATCAAGTCCTTGACCAAGAGTGACCGGAGTGCCACTTTTAAGGAGATTCTGGTGGGTGCCCTAGCAGCAGAGAATGATCTTGAGCTGAGGCTCAAGAAGGGACGAGACACTCAGGGAGCCAGTGGTAGCGGAGGACCGGCCAAGAGGCCGCACTTTCAGCAGCAGCAGAGACAGTTCCAGGGTCAGGGCTGTGCACCTTTCTAGCAGTTATAGCAGCAACAGAGGGTTCAGCCGCAGGTACTCAGGCAGCAGCTCGTCAGTTGTGGGTTTTATAAGAAGCTAGGGCATATGTAGAATGACAGCAGAGGGCTCAGCCGCAGGCACTCAGGCAGCAGCTTGACAGTTATGGGTTTTACAAGAAGGGACCTTTGTAGACTAAACAGCAGAGGTTCGCTCAACATTAGCAGCAAGACATGGGAGGCAGCAAGAGCGAGCTTTTGCCATGGTAGCTGAGGATGCAGAGGCTATCGGGGAGCGAATCGTAGGTTCTATTCTTCTCGACTCCATTCCAGCTATTATATTGTTCGATTCAGGGGCTTCCCATAGTTTTGTGTCTGTATCGTTTGCTATTAGACACACCTTGTATCCGAATCATTGCCTAGGACTTACAAGATCACGACAGGGTGGCATTATCCTCGTTAGTAATATTTGTAAGGGTCGAAGAGTTGATTTGGGAGGGCGAGAGTTGGATATGAGTTGCTCGTGATACCATTATCAATGATTATCGTACGCGACATGGATTGGTTGAGCAAGCACCACGCAGCATAGATTTCTACGGAGGTAGGTTCTTTTCAGAGCACCCGGAGAGCCAGAGTCGAGTTCACCCGATGATAGGCGGAGCAGAGTAGCGTAGTCTTCTAGGAGTATCATGGACATCTTTTCGGAGGATTTGCCAGGACTACCGGACAGAGGACGTGGCGTTCTCTATAGACCTAGTGCCCGGCACAGAGCCGATATCTCACACGTCTATAAGGTGAACAACAGGAGCTGGTAGACTTGAAGAGGCAGGTAGATGAGTGCAGACAAGGGCTTCATCCGATCGAGTTCTTCGCCATGGGGTGCACCGGTACTCTTTGTACCCAAGAAGGATGGCTCGGTCAGGGATGTGTATCGACTACAGGGCACTCAACAACCTCACGATCAAAAAAAGTACCCGTTGCCGAGGATCGACTCTCTTCGATCTGCTGAATGGGGCGAGGATATTTTCTAAGATTGATCTGAGGTCAGGTTACCATCAGGGAAGGTGAAGGAGGAGGATATCCCGAAGACCGCATTCAGGACGCGGTATGGTCAGTTTGAGTTCTTGGTTATGCCGTTTGGGCGGACCAATATAAGAACAGATTGGCAACTCTAGAGGGGGTGAATAGAGTTTATAGCGATAATAGCCAATTAAAAAA
>JANAVB010021798.1:31858308-32133308 GCA_029216955.1 Iris pallida
TAATTTGGGTCAAAACGGTGTCTACCGTTGGACACGCTTTGCATCGAAAAGCGTGCTAGAGTCAATGGTCTCTAAAGTTGTCAAACTACATATCTACAGGTCCAATTTTCTGATACGAATCAAACCGTATGTCCAAAGTTGGATTCCGGCGGGCCGTGCACAAAATCGTCCGTTGAATCGGATCGTGGGACCCATAAAACGGCGATCCGGTCAACAGTCTCAGAGTCTGACCAAACTTGGCATACAGGACCAAAAAATGATTGGCGCAAGTTTCGTCTCGATCTGACGAACGTGCACAAAGTAATTGGGAAATTTGTACTGAGGCCGATACGGTAAATTTCGACAGATATGCATCAAATTCGTCGTGTACACGCAACAAATTTGAATTCCGTCAAAGCCCACACGTCCACGAAGCCATTACGCATCTTTCGATGCTTTCGGTTCGTGACTATGTCGCCCGGATTGGCGGGATGCACGTCGTATCGAAGGATTTTATTGTTTTTAAAACAAGTTTTTGGTAAACTTTGGGATCCGATTTCTCGGCGCATAGTCGATGATTTCGATTTCCGTAAACTGGGTTGGAGAGCCCTAAAGGTTGCCTAGACCTGCCTTCAAATAGCTTTCTAAAACTCCTAATGGTTTGCCGATAGTCGGCCTTCCAAACAGGGTATCGGGAATGTTCTATGAACTGTTCAAGAACAGTTTTCGGGCAAAGTTCGTGTCGATTTCTCGTTGAATACGAATAAGTTCAATAAGAACTAATTCACAGGAATCCGAGATGGTTATATTGGCATTCTAAAGGATTTTAGGGGATCAAATTCTGTTGAATATTCGAAAAGAATTGTAATGATGAAGACGGTACCTGTGGGGGTATTACTGTCGATGTTTTTGCTCTGTTACGGTGCACAGCTGTCGCGGCTCTGGCCGACGGTGGCACGCGCAGTCGCGGGTGGATTGCCCAGGCGCGGCTAGGGCTTACATGTGTTGGTTGTTGTCGTGGTTGTCATTGGTTATATGCACAGGTTCGGGGAAACTTGCGTTCGGCTGGGGAGTTATTAGGCTCAGGTTTGGTTCGCTCGGCCTGGGCTGGCCTTTGGGCTGAGGGGGAGAGCCCAGGGCTGGGTTGCTGTGGGCAGCTCTTTGTTACTTTTTCTTTTTTTCTATTTTTTTTCTATTTGCATATATATATATATATATATATATATATATATATATATATATATATATATAATTATCTATATACATATATACATATATATGTTTACATATAGAATGGATCAGCAGCTCTGCTCCCGCTCATGGCCTCTCGGGGAGACGAGCCCCTTCTAGGGCCGCTGCCTCCTCCTGCCGTCGGGGTCCGCTTCGCCGTCGGTCGACTGTCTACCGGCCCCCCTCTCCCTCTCTCCCCATGGTCGTGCCTCCGTCCGACCTCCTCGCTCTCATCGGCATCCCTTTCGGATCTGCTCTCTTCTCCTCCTCCCTCGTGCCTCCCGCTTCGCCGCCCATCCGCAAATCCCTCCGCCCTCCTCCCTTCGCCTTCTTCCTCACCCGCCCCTCTCCCTCCCCCAAAGCTCTGTCCCAGTCGGCCCTTCCTCTGGTTGTTTCCCCCCACTCCCGATCGGACCTTACTGCCGGACTGACGTCCTCCCCCCAGAGCCGTTGGGTCGGAGTAGCCCCCTCCTCGGGCTCCGAGCCACCCTCCCACTCCCCATATCTTCCTTTTTTGAATTGCTACGTAGGAGCGACCGCTGGAGGCCACGTGCCCTCGGTCCCCGAGCTCCCCTGGGGAGTTGTGTCGCATTCAGGCGCAGTCAACGCACCTCCAAGCGCAGTCAACGCAGTCACCGAGAGCTTTCCACCTGGCCACGTGGCCAGGTCTGGCGCAGTCCACGAATTCTTTCCCGCTAGTGCAGTCGGCGTTGTGCCGCCTCCTGGAGTAGTCAACGCATTATCTCCCCCTGGCCTCATGGCCAGGTGTGGTTGCAGCGTATCCATTGGTGCTGCTGCATCAGCCCGATTGGGTATATCTCCTTGCGCGAGCGGAGGCACCTCCCGGCCTCAGCCGGATCTCACGCTCCCTGGTGTGGCCCCCACTATTCTTTCGGTCTCTGCGTGCGCAGTTGTTTGGGCCTCTCCCCCTATGCCACCTGTGGGCGCAACCCTTCTCCTCCCCCCTTATGTTCCGTTTGCACTGACTGTGGGCGCCCCCCACCCCTTCAGTTCCCCTCCCATGCAGGCCTCTTCTCCATCCCTCCCTTCCGTTCCTCCGTCAGCGCACCCTCGTTTGGCCCCGATGGCCGCGCGCATCCTGTCCCTCCCCTCGGTTGCACCGGAGGTGAGCGCACAACCTCCTTTCCTGCCCCCTCCTTTCGTGCCCCCTGTCCAGTCGGGTGCAGGCCTACCTCCCCATCCTACCCTTATTTTGCACCGGGAGAGGGTCTTTTCCTCTCATCCGCATTGCTCCCTCCTCCTCTACCTTCTCTGCCGATAGATGTGATGTTGCTCTCTGATGCGACAGATCTATTGGCCACTTTTTTGGTGCTACCCATCCCCCGTCCCCTCTGGGCTATCCTCCAGGTCAAGTGAGTACACTCTCAGGGAGCCTTCGGGATCAGCCCCCCCTCTCTGGGCGCGGGACTCCCTCTCCCGAGCTCGGTGTCTTCTGGTGCAACCCCACTTCCGGCACTCCCAACCCCTGGCACATCTATTCACCCAACTTTTTCCTTTGTCGACGTCCTTCGTCCTGACAGGGCACCCAAGCCGGGACTCCTGTTCCTGGACATCCACCTTCCCGATGTTGAGTATCCGCAGGCATCTCCCACGTCGACTGTGCCATTCACCGACCATGAACTCTCGTCTCTGGCCACCTTTTTTACCTACTCCTTCGTCCTCAAATTCTCAGCAGGCTGTCCCAAGCTCGCTAGGGTGGCAGAGGTTATAGCTAGCTGGCGATTAACGACGGAGTACAGGGTTGCCCCCCTCGACCCGAGGTATATTTTGCTACACCTATCCTCCGACTTCGACCACAGGACGGTGTGGTCCAAAGGCACCGGGCGGATAGACTCCCACCAGATGAAGATTATCAAGTGGTCACCGCACTTTAACACCAAGGAAGACTCAGCAACGGTTGCCGCCTAGGTCACCTTACCCAATCTCCTCCTCATTTGTTTCGTTCTGGCAGTCCTCAAGCGTATTGCCAACTCCTTCGGGACTTATGTGGCCACCGCCGACGAAACCAGCAACCTGACAAAAGCTCACTACGCTAAGATATGCGTGGAACTCGACCTCACATCAGACCCCCCAACCATATCCTCATCAAACTTAGCAACCAAACTCACACTCAGCAAATCATCTACGACAACTACGTGATCTTCTGCACCCACTGCCTATTATGTGGTCACCTATCGAAGCACTGCCTCCGTCTCCATCCAGAGCTGAGGAAGAAACCAGAGAGGGCCGAACCCAAACCCAAAGAGAACCAGCGTCACAAATCTCCCCAGTCCCCCATGCTCCCTCTTCCGAACTCCCACACCAGATTTAATTCCAGCGAAGGCAAATCCAGCAGAGGCAATTTAGCAGAAAAAGCAGTCATCCCCTACCACCTACCTAACTTCTCCATGTCCAATCAATTCAGCACCCTCGCGTCAGAAGCCATAGACTCCCCATAAGATTTGGCCTGTCATGCTGACCTCGACTAAGACCCCGTACCGGCCTCCGAGGACCTCGGTGCCCCTCTCTCCGAGGACTCAAAAGAGTCCTTCCTAGCACCTTCGATAGCCGCTGACATGCATACTCCGCCCGGCAACCGCATCGTCGATGCTCTAGCCATCCTAGGGCCTAAGCAAGCCTTTAGAGGTCTTCAGGTCCTAGCCGCTGGATTCCCTCTCGAATCTGAAGGGGACCAGATTGGCATCTCCGACGACTCCATCCTCATCCCTCCGGAACAGCCCGACCTCGATTCAACAGGTGAATCGGCTGCACCCCCTAAATGCCCCGAGGACTCTTCCCTCGGCACATCCACTAAGCAGACGGGGGAACCATCCATCACCAACAAGAAAATGGACAAAAAAGGGACCGTCAAATCCTCATCCATGCTCACCAGGTCCGCTACGAAGCAGTCAAACCAACCCCTCCCAAAGCCCTATTATTGCTGAATATTCTCTCCTAGAATGTCCGCGGTATGGCGAACAAACCTATGATAAGGAGAATCACCCGCCTCAAGAAAATCCACAAGATCGATATATTGATTATCCTCGAACCCAAAATCTCTTACAAGAGACTCAAATCCATTCAACTGCAACTAGGCTTTCATTCGGCCATTGCCGGAAGATACGACATCTGGATTCTCTGTTCCAGAGCCGTCAAAATCGGTGTCAACACGACTCCAGTCAAGCCATGTCTTGCTGGATGGAATATCCTTTAATCTTCAATCGTGCCATCCTTTCTGCAGTTCACGGCAGTTGTGACATTGCAGAACGCAGACACCTTTGGAACGATCTTCTGGATACCTACCACCACAACCGCAACCTCCTATGGCTCTTCATCGGAGACTTCAACGCCATCACTTGTAGAGAAGAGAATATTGGTGGCCGCCCCCCTCTCTCCGTCATGCAAGACTTCAACAACTTTATCTACAACTCTCACCTCACCTCCCTCTCTTTCACCGGCAACGCATTCAACTGGTGCAACATGCAGGAAGGCGACCGCCGGCAATTCTTCCGTCTTGATAGGGCGTTAGCAAACGCCTACTGGTTTGACACGGGGACAACCTCCAAGCTTTCTCACCTTAACGCCACCGAATCCAACCATGCCCCCTACTGGTGGGAATCACCAGCACCTCCAACCATTCCAGAAAGAGCTTCCATTTTTTGGACTTCTGGAGCGAGCACCCCCAATTCTTAGGGGTCGTCACAGAAGCATGGAACAACGCAAACTCCATAGAACCCCTTAATCGCATGGCCATTAAGCTTCAGGCCACGAGGAAAGCTTTGACAGCTTGGAGCAAGCAAGCTTACGGGGATATCTTCCAAGCTATTCGAGAGGCGGAAGACAACGTGACTCGAGCTGAAGCGAAAAACATGGCCGACTGTCCGCCCGATACTTGGAAGGCGCTGAACCTCACCAAAGCCATCCTCAAATTTAGGCTGAAGATTGAGACCGATTTTTGGAAGCAAAAAGGCAGGATCAAATGGGACAGCGAGGGGGACAATAACTCCAGTTTCTTCCATGCTTGCGTCAAAGGGTGGCGACAAAAACTCACTCTCCATCAGATTGCCACAGACAACGGCACCAGCATCACCGACCAAAAGGGTATCCAAGAGGAGACCGCGAACTTCTACTCTAAACTTTTTTCCAAGGAGATGGTTATTAAAGATAACTCCTTCCTGGAAGGGTGCCTCAACTTATCAGCGACACAGACAACCTACGGCTTGATCATCCTCCCTTAGAAGAAGAAGTAAAAGAAGCAGTATGGGCCCTCGACGAGCACAGCGCCCCAGGGCCAGACGGATTTTTAGGGCTTTTCTTCTGCACTTGCTGGGACATCATCAAGACTGACATCCACAAGGCGGTCTCCACCTTCCTCCAAGGAGCCACCTACCCCAGAGCCATATCGAGCACCAACCTTATCCTCATCCCAAAGAAAGACAACCTTGAGACATTTTGCGACTTTCGCTCTATCAGTCCATGTACCTTTACCAACAAGATTATATTCAAAATCATCGCCTCCTGCATGGCAGGCCTTCTCCCCAAGATCATCTCGGAGGAGCAGAGTGGCTTTGTTCGAGGGAGAAATATCTAATACAACATCATGCTGGCTCAAGAGTTAGTCACCTGCATGAAATTCCCAGCAAACGGGGGCAACATCGCTATCAAATTAGACATGGAGAAAGCCTACGACAGACTAGATTGGCAATTTATGATCTGGGTCTTCAGAGCCTTCGGGTTCTCCGAAACCTAGACCAACGTAGTGTGGAGATCGATCAGCAACTCGTAGTTCTCCACGGTTATTAACGGCCAAGCGGATGGGTTCTTTAAATCTACGTGCGGGGTCAGGCAAGGGGATCCGCTATCCTCCACCATCTTTATTATTACGGCGGATGCGTTGAGCAGAAACCTTAATAAGATGACGAGCACCCCCAATTTCCAGCACTATCATGCGGCTAACGGCTACCCTATCATCACCCACCTGGCCTTTGCTGACGATATCCTTATATTCTCATCCGGAGATGCAGGATCGGTGGAAGTCGTCCATAATATGCTCCAGATCTACGAAAGGTGCTCAGGTCAGAAGATCAACCCGGATAAAAGCGTCATCTACACCCACCACAATATCAAGAGAGAGCAAGCGGCTAGCATATCCACCACCACATCATTCCCCATCAAGTACCCCCTATTCCTCTACCTTGGGTGCCTCTTCGTGTATGGAAAATCCAACGCCAGGATTTTCGAGAACCTGACCAATCACATCAGAAAGAAGCTCGAGGGCTGGCACAATGCCACTCTATCCCCTGGAGGTAAGATCATCCTCATCAACCACATCCTCAGCTCCATTCCCATCTACACCCTGGCAGCGTGCGCCCCCCCCCCCCCAAGAAAGTCATATCCTACATCGAGAGCATCTTCAGCAATTTTCTCTGGAGACACAACGGCGGCCACGAAAAGCACCATTGGGCCAGTTGGGACACCATGGCCCTTCCAACTGGAGAAGGGGTCTGGGTTTTTCCAAACATTTTCACATTGTTAACGCTTTCTCGATAAAATTATGGTAGACGCTGCGTACTAGTAAGAACTTATGGTCTAGGTTCATGAAGGCCAGATACTTCAAGCATATCCACCCATCCACGGCTATCGCTAATAGCAGATCATCCGCGGCCTGGTGCCGCACCCTCCACGGATGGACCCTAGCCGAACCGACGATTCGCATTATGGTGGGCATCAGGGAAGAATCACCATTCTTAGAGTGCTGGATAGGCGATTTCCTGATTACACCCACTACGGCGGCTCCCAGAAACAGCACCATTAAGGACCTTTGGGACCCTCCTAATAACTCATGGAATTGGATTAAAGTCCAGTCTTGGGCTGGGACCGAAACGATAGATCACATTCGTCGTAGCTGTTTGAGAATCGGTCCGCATGTAGATAAGTTCGTATGGTCTCCCGACGGTGCAGGTGCCTTCTCGGTTAAGTCTGCCAGAAGTATTATCCTGGGCAACGCGGTCCCGTCCCCTACTATTGCCTCGTTTTGGTAGAAGTGCATCCCCAAGAAGTGGTCCTTCCTCATCTGGATAGCCCTACGCAACATCCTACCCACTGACGACAAGCTCAACGCTATCGGGTTCAGCCTTGCCTCTGCGTGCACATGCTGCTATGATCGACAATCGGAAACAGCCAACCACATTCTCAGTCAGGGGGACCTACCGGTCAAGGTCTAGAGAGCTCTTTCCTAGCATTGCAGATTACCTCATGGAGGCGACAACTTTTACCATGTCATGGACACCTGGGCGTCAGCGTCCCATGGCCACCAGATCGTAGCTGCGGCAGCCACGTGGGTTATCTGGAAAAATTGGAACAATGCTAGATACGAAGGCCATCAGTACAGTGCAGACCAACTAATTTGGGAGACCATTCGTCAATGCCACAAACGGAGACCCCTCTGTAGGTATGGACAGGAGGCTTTCTGGAACTCTCTCCTTTCCTCGGCTTAGCCGTTTTGTTTCTGTTTTCCTCTTCTTTTGTCAGTGTACGTGTATAGGCTTCGGTATTTTGCGCCTTATGGTATACTTGTAATGGTTCGACCTTTTTCAGCTTTATCGAATAAAATGGATGATTCTCTAAAAAAAACATATATATAAATATATATATATATATATATATATATATATATATATATATATATATATATATATATATACACACACACATATACATATATATTTATCTATACATACACACCTATATATATATATATATATATATATATATATATATATATATATATAATATATATATATATATATATATATATTTATACATACATACACACACACACATATATATAATATATATTTATATATATAAATACACATACACACATATATAATATATTTATATATATACATACACATATACACCCATGTATATGCATAACATGTATATATGTATATACATTATTAAATTCTAAATATATTTATGTGCCTTCTATATAAAAACACTAAATATTTCTAGCAACCAATAATATCTTATTAATATCTACTTATATATATATTTGATGTATATGTATCTAATGTGTATAATTCCTATATATACAAATACTCACATATTATATATATATATATATATATATATATATATATATATATATATATATATATAAGCCATTAATTATACGCCCTTTAGGTAATTACAGTGAATATTAAAAATATTCTAAAGCAAAACCCGTGCTTGTACCATAAATCCTATTCTGTCAAATAAATTCTATGTTAATTAAATAAATAAATAAATAAATAAATAATATTGTATAGAATGAAATGTAATATTAAAAGTTTTGGAAGATAATAGTATATACCAGTAGACTTCTATATATATATTCTAATACCACATTGCACAAAGGTAGCTAAGAGAATTATATATTATATTTAATATCCCGTTAACAGAAAATACTTCATGTATTATAAAATAAGCTACTATTATATATACACATCTATATATCTACATGGACACCGTTGGTCGCACTGCATGACTACATGGACTTCGGCTCAGTTCGGGTCCAGTTTGACTAGTTTAGTACAACCGGGTTTCCTAAAATTAATAATCTAATTAATAAATAATTAAAACGTTCTATAGGGGTTAAGTCACAACTTGGCCTGATTTTTCTAGTTAGAATAATCCTATGGCTCGACTTTCCTCTACCATGGCTAAACACTAGTCAAAACACGCCAATGCACTATCCGTGCCATGATTTCTAGTCACCTTGTACTCAAATTCTTAACCATGACTAAAATCATCTACCGTAATAATTAACTAATTAATTATTTATAAAAATCTGAAAATCACCATTCAAGTAAAATAAATAATAATAAAATATTTTAAAATTTCCGGGAAGGGGAGCTACAAATATTTTGATATTACTCTTGACTGTGCTGAGTATTACTACTATCATTTTATTCATATGACAAAACGGGGGAGTAATATGATACTAAATAATGAATACTTAAAATGCTATGTTGTATGTTGCTTACAAATATTTTATCACCAAAAGTTTGTTTGGAGAAATTTTTTTCTTTTCCAGATAGATTCAGCTGATATGTTTTGTTACGGGGGAGTAATAAGACTTGACTGTACATTACGGTGGAGCAATTATATTGTAAAAATATTGATAGCCAAAGCTGCAACCGTACCTCCAGTACCACAACAAGTCTACTTCCAAATCGAGCTTAACATTCTTTAGTATCAATCATAGTTTTGTCAAATTATCAAATTTGGTGAGATTGTTGGCCCATTAAGCCATAGTCAAACCGATTTCGATAATTGACTTAAAACTTCGAATGTGATATGAAAAGAAACCAAAAATTATAGTTTACATCTCCTCTAATTTTTTTTCACATTTATTTTGTATTTTTCTTTTATTGAGTCTAGATTATATTGTAAGTCGGGATCACTGGCATTTAGAAAAAATCAATCCTAAAACCTATCCTTGATCCATTTCTCCTGACCCAAACTTGATTTATTTCCTGAACCAAACCAAACCCACATCCAAAAGCCAATACCAAATCAGGTTGACCAAAAACCCTGATAACCGAACTCGGCCAGAGTTCTGCCTGAACTCGGACCGAACTCGGTTACTTGGATTTCATCTGGTCAGCAGCTTTACCTATTCTTTTGGATCACCAACGTTCAAAATTATGAACGTTAGGCTACCGAGTTCTGCCCGAACTCTGTCTAAGAAAAACCTATAAAAAGAGAAGAAATTTTCATTTCTATTCACTCATTTCATTCTTCATCTTCTCTATCTATTCCTAAGCTTTCTATTCAAATTACAAAGCTTCAATCTTCAAATCTCCAAGATAACCCGATCCTTCTAGTGCCGGTGGTATCCGATTAGGAGTATTCGAGTTATACAAAGCTTGGCGTATAAAAGCTTTTCTCAAAAAGGTGTTGTTGAAGTTTGATCGTGCGCTTCGGATAAAAATACGACGGTGTTGAAGTTGGTGTGTTCTTCGGAGTAAAGCACGCGGTGTAATCTCTATTCAAAATAGTGGATTATAGCGAGCAAGAGTTATCGTGAACTGGACTAGTCCTCTCAGAGGGAAACCAGTATAAACCTGTTGTGTCTGCGTATTGCTTTCTTGCCTCTACTATTTACTGCTTTACTCGCATTTTAAATTTGATTGATTATCTACTTCACCTACTTAGAATTTTTATTGGTAATAATTTTCTGCTGCACTCTATTCACCCCCCTCTAGATGTGCCATCGATCCCACTGGTGGTGGTGGTTCTGAAAGGGTGGTCGGTGTTTGTCGAAGGCGTGGAGTAGATGGTGAGGATGAGTCTAGTAGTGAAGAGGGGGTTATTGCCGGAGATGGGCGTTTGGCTAGTATGATATACTTTTTATTTGGGAAAAATAAAGGAAACACGTCCTCCTTAAATAGGAGTTTTGACAAGCAAATTCATAGTTATATAAGAATTACAAATCCGATTCGGATAACCCCTCCCTTTATCAAAAAAACTTATAAATTAAAACTAATCTAATCATAATCCAGTTATATTAATACTTGATATTATCAAGTTAATTTAATTCAAATAAATTTAAACCTATATCAAAATAAACGATCAACATAATATTTTAAAATAATCTTTAGTATTTATCAAAATAATTTAAGTCACGTATTTTCAAATCTGAAATTAAATACTTGATTATCACAATGATTTAAAATAACATTCGAAATTATCAAATAACGTAAGTATATATTTTTTATAAATTAAAAACTTATTTTTTTTAAAAATGTTTTTATTGTTTTCAAAATGCTTATGATTTTCAATACCATTTTTGAAACCAATATTTTGAAAGTCCAAGAGCTGACAATCAAATACCTTTTAAAATCCATAACTAAATTCAAGAATAAATATTTTTATAAAATTAATTAGTATTTACAAACCACTACTTTTTGAAATTTAAAAGAAAATATCATCATAATATCCTATACAAGGTTTTAAAGAGAATTTACTTTCTAAACAAAATATTCAAAATAAGATAATTAAAATAAAAATAATTTTTTAAAAATTCAGAAAGAGGAGTTACAGTGGGTAAGACTAGAATAACTTCGTCGGATATAAGCTGAGGATGAGTACGGGTAGACAGACTTGACCCTAGAGTGTCGTTTGGTTGCCTAAGTTTCGGATTGGTCGACGATGATATTTCAATTGTTTAAATTTGGAAATAAGTTCATGAGATTGGGGTAGTGCCCCATCTCTCTTAGATTGGTCGGATCATAGATTGTCCCTGAGATAAGATAGAGCTCTACGATAAGAATTGGTTGCCTCTAAGATAAGAGATAAGTATGTCCCTCTTAGCTATACATCTCAGATGAGTTAGCTGAATGTCTGGTTTAGCTTAGAATAATTGACCGTAGAGACTTGACCTAAGACTAAGTTGTCTGTTGGAGACCTTAGGATGTTCCTATTGATGATGTGTAGGTATAGTCTGAATGTGTGAGATATGTCGTGAAGTAAACTTGGGAATGGAATGGAGATTAAAAAAATTTATATTACAACGTTGGACGGAATGACGAATCATATTGGTTTCGGAACTTGGTTGCCTTTATTTGGAATGTCAAATTTTGTTTGAATTGGTTGGTCGATCAAATTATGGAGCTGCGCTAATTGATGGTAGTTGCCTTGAGACAGTTGAAATAATTTCATCGGTGGATAATCAGATCAGAATTGAGGAAAAAAATGTAACACGGGATAGGATAGTGCATGTAATCGAGATTGACGAGAGCGAATATAATTTAAAATGATCCTCAGAATTAATGCTACTGGAAATGAGAGTTGCACATGCGAGATGATAATATGTTGGCTTGATCAATGCAAAAAAAAAATTTGAGTACAGCTAGGGATTTTTCTCGAGTCGAATGATGGTACAACTTGGAAGATGGATCACAATCGAAAAATTTACGAGTTGCAAATAAAGTATATGAATGCGAACGATAATAGGTACATAATTTGATCGATGAGAATCTTGGTATCGAAATGAAATGTGGCTATTGGTTTTTTCAGTTTTGGTGGTATGAATGACAATGGACTTGAAAGGGAGCTTTGGATTCATTGGAAAACTTGATATAACTAAGTTGGAATACTTTGGAAAATCTTGGATCTGTTGTGGGAAATTACTCGAGTTGGAATTGATAACATTCATTATGTTAATAGTTGGTTGGAAGATTGAATAAATGAGTTGAGACTATACGAGATGCTCAAGAGAGTTTGCTAGCATTCGGGAATAAAGTTATACATGTAGCTCGTTCGTTTTCTCTATCATTGAACTTGGTTGAAATGCATATATTTCTGGAACGCCTAAATATGTGTATGATCCAAACTAAGTGGTTTGTTGAATTCAAACGAAGCCACAGGAAAGGATTATCATGTGCTAAAAAATTGTACGAGTGTCGGAGGAAATAACAAGGATGGTAAACGATTTTGAATCAAATTGGTTGTTGTGCGCGGGATAGTACATCATTTGAAATCAATCGAGATAATGCGGAGAAATGTTAAATAGTACAAGTTGATCATGAAAAGTTTCATAAATTTAGTTAAAGTTATGGGGATGAGTTTTGTTTAAGTTTCGAGGACAAAACTTTTTCTGAGTGGTGCATTATGTAGTTCCCCGACCCGCACGGTACATTATGATTGCTTGTTGGTTCGATGAAGCCTTGTTGAACTTAGAAATATGCGGAAGGATCGCTTGGCAGGCTATGCGATCGTGGCAAAAATTGTCTTATAAATGTGAGTAGTGTTGAGTCCTTCGAAGATCCTTTAGCTTCACGCTTAATAAAAAGGACTAGTACGATATGTTACTTGTTGAGTTCCTAAATGCTATTTTGCATGGAACCCAGAAAGATAATGAAAGATAATTAATCACATGACCCCAAAATTGTTGCGAATTATTTCAATGGATTGTATGCTTGCGTGTTGTTGCAATGAGATACATGACATGCGAAGCAAAAGTCCCAAATACTTGGACGGTGAGTATATCGAGCCTCAGCTCGATGAATAGATGGTAACACAGATAATAAGACCCAAGAACTGGACAGTGAGTATACTTGAATTATGAACGAAACAACGTATGGTATCAAAGATGTGGGAAAATGCTTGAGTAATCATATTCTATTAACATGTGTTGTTGTAAAATGTTGATTATACTAAGACCCTGAATTGGGCAGATGGTAATGCGAGTTTCGGCTCAAGGCATATGTGGCAATACGAATGAGAACTGTGGTTGATTTCTTTAGATTCCATTATCATGCATTATATATTTTCTTTTTAGCTAAGCTGCATATACTTGCATGGTCATGGACAACTTATGTACAAGGTATAGTTCCTCGAATGGTACTCTAGGACCACGGATCTGATTCGTCCTAGAGGGAGTAAAGGATGGTGTCGGCGTACTAACATCGAAATTTTGGGACATTCAGTGGGGCTTGCTACCTTGCACTGAAAGGTGCGCTGAAATTCCATAGTGCTGAAGTAGTAACACAGTGCTGAAGTAGTAGCACGGTGATTCGAAAACCTTCATGGGCTCGCACCCCATCCGGGGTTAGCCATTTACCATTATAGTCCAAGATGGCCTGCCGCTAGTGACCTTCATGTAGACAAGTCACATTCTAATGATGTCTTATGCAGACAGAGTAAGTTATAAATCATATATAGGGAAGGATGTTGGTAAGAATCACCTGAACGATGACGAATATGATAAATATGATATTGTTCCTAACAATGTTTTATGCTGGTAGAGTAAGTATTATGAATGTACATGGATGGCTACATGACCGTGGGTAAGAATCACAAAAAGGGTGATAATGCATATGTTTACATTATGATGCTATGAGAACTGCATGTTTTACTTCTTATTGGATATAAACTGAAATTGATCCTAAGGCAACGAGAAATAGCATATTAATAATGTTCCTATCACATGATTACTTAGTGTTGTCTTCTTAGGTGAGTTGGGTTAGTACCGCTCACCAGTATACGATAATGTACTGACCCATGTTTGTGGGTATCATTACAGGTGCTCGTGCATGGGAGAAATCGTTTGATCAATGCTTGGCATCGATGAATCAAATGGGTGTGCAAAAGCTTTTCTCGTAAGGCGGTGTCTTCTGCTATACAGGACATAATGTATGTAATATTGTAATTCAGATGAACCAGTGAGATTGTAAGCCAAATCGACAAGTTTATTGTAAGCCAAGTTGGCATGTTCGATTTGTAAGCCTAAATGGCAAGTAACTCAGTTGGCTGTTCAAAAGTCTTTGTAATCTGTTGAAAATTTGTATTCAGCTACAAGTCTTGTAATCTGTTGCAATTATCAATAAAGAGACATATTTTTTCATATCTTGTTGTAACTTCAATTTATCTGCTTAGTTTGCTGTGATGAAGTTATTTTCTGAAAAATACCAGGAACTGTAATGGTTTTGCCTTGTACAAGTGCAATCTAGACTTGTACGGCATAACGTCTAGTGGCTAGTTTTCGATCCTTCGAGATCAGGGCATGACAAAATTTCAGAATTTTGGCCCTTCGATTGAGTATTCGATTTAATCGTGGTTCATAGGTCAGGTATATGGCAATGACATTGGTATCTACAAGTCCCGTGTAGTCCCAGGGTCGACTAATTGCTCTATGAACTTAGAAGAACTCAAACACTTGCGTCAGTCATTAATATATTTTACAATAGTGAGTATCGTTCGAGATACAATATTTGATACTCATGCACGAGAAAATGAGAAATCTCAAAAATCCAACGGTTCCATAAAAATACATCAAGCTCTACCATCATGGTATGACACCATCGAACAAGGGTTCATCAGGTGAAAATTCACAATCCTTGACCAGGATACCAAATCACGAATACCGAAAAATCACATACACCAAATACATATACATATCTGTATAATTACTGATACAGAGTAGGACAACAATGTAACAAATGAATAACTTGCCAAAAAAAAAAAACTATATCATCAACTTGGTAGAAATTAGTTTAGGAAATTATAGTGTCAAAGTTGATACTTCATGATTTTATGACATCAAATGTTGTCTTTAGTCAACATTTTAAATTTATATATTGTTACCTTGTTAAATTTATCGAACAAAAAACCCTCATGAATCAAAGGAAGAATCGTGCCACCGAGGCTACCGTGGCCCCTCCCTATTGGCCTAAGTTCCCTTACAAGTATCAGATCATATACGTTTTTAATGGAGAACCGTCACGTTAGTACGATCTGCTGTGTACGGTTCTCCTCTCGATTCATAAGACATTTATATATTTAGGAATACAATAAATTTCTTTGCTTTTTTAATATAGACATATGACGATTTCGAATTTTGTTTCTGAATATAAACACTTGACAAAATTCTAAGGAATAGTATAAGAAATGCACATTAATTAAACATAAAGTTCAAGTTGAAGCATAGAGTTTGTTTGTGAAAGAAGGTGCTGGAAAACTGTCCCAGCCTGGGTCCAATTAAATAATTGCTCTCAATGATTAAATATTACGCCTCCCCACCTGACCATTGTCAACAATGACCTGTCACGGCTTTAACTTCTCTACCAATATTATTTATTATGTAGAGCCTACCGTTATTTTCTTCACCTCTTTCACAAATTATTTATATTTTTATTATAGTGGTAAAGAGTTAAAATTAGTGTTTTAAAATAAGACTGGAGCCGGACAAGGCTCCAAGTTAGATCAAATCAGTTCAACTAGTGATTCAACCACTAGATTAATTTAGGTGACCCAAATTTTTTCCTTTACAAAAATATTATCTACAATTAATATTTAAAAAAACAATGAGTCAATACTGACTCGTTTTGAAAAACTACGAGTTCACAGGCTAACTAATTGAACCGGCCGGTGGTCCAATCTGATTTATAAAACACTGATTAAAATTGTAGTGAATGCAATAGACCATCATTATCACCGATCTTGATTTGGACCTAAGCCACCTAACCCAACTTTGTGCAGAAAGGGCACCATCTTAAATAAAAACCCTCTTTTCAAAATAGGTAGGATTTCCGATTATATCGATGTAAGACAATCAAAGATAAGAATACCAAATATATAATTTGATATATTTATGTATGATTATAGTTAGATATTTGAGTACGTTTCATAACAATTTAAGTTTTGTGGTGAACGAGTAATGCACAGTTTCTTTGTAGAGAACCAATTTCAATTTTGAACCACCATGAAGTTTTGCATAAACAATGTTTGGATCCAAAGGACCAAAACCTGGGCCTGTAGTAAATCTAGATACTTAATATTGAACCATCCGAATATACTAAATTAAAAAAAAAAAAAAAGAATAGAGAGACTGCATGAAATATAGGTAACCAATTTTTTTTTTATATTTTGTTTATAGACTGTATTATACAATACGAGATATGGAATAAAAAAAATTATATTTGAATTTATTTGCATCATAGTCTCTTTTTTCATTAATATATTGAGTTAGTTATTCAAATGGTATCCGAAGAATGTCGTGGTTGTCTTTTTGGTGATTGATTTTTTTTGGGTTAATTTCGTATCTAATTTTATATTTTAGTTTAAAAAGTGTCTGAATTATATTCCGTTAATGCTTTTGGATGAAAACTGTTAAAAGTGGACATGTGATGATGACGTGCCTTATTTTTAAGATTATTTTTATCATGACCAATCGCTACGTCGACTATGATGATTGTAGTGCCGTTATTTTGTACTCGCCCAAAAGCTATTTGTTTATGTATAATTTTTTCGAACACAAATATTTTTCTGGAACGATAGTCCACAAAAACTTGATAAAATAACTATGAAAAATAAGTTACGTGACCATCATATGTCAAATTTTAAATGTTTTTATTCAAAAAATATCAACATAATCTAGTTCAGATATTCTTTAAACCAAAATATAAAATTTAGATACTAAATTAACAAAACAAAATAAAAATAATTACCAAAACGACAACCACGTCATTCGTACCATTTGAACAATTAATTAACTATAATATATTTATAGTATGGAATAGGACAAATTAGAGGGGGTTATTTTATCCACAACAAATCTAGTTTGACAATGACAAAGCTACATGAGGTTAAAAAAAAAGTCAAAGAGTTAAAGAGTGAGTGAGAGAGATAAAGAACAGGACTGGTTATCATTCGACTCACCTTTCCAACTCCCGTCCGGCGATCGACGCCGACACGAGACATCTCTCCCCGATCCCTCCCGTCCAATGACAAATTAGGGTTAAATTCTTTTTGTTTTTGTTAGGGTTTTCCTCCCCCGCTCGCAATGGGGGTCCTCGGAGACAACGGCTGGTGCTTCTGCTCCGGCGGAGGGAAGTCGGAGAGGATCAAGGGGAGCATATTCTCCGGAAAGGCCCCCTCCATGGCCTCCATATACGGCGGAGACGGGGGCGGCGGAGGAAGGGGGACGGGGTTTCTGGTGCACCGGAGCCTCCTCCTGACAACGCACGCGAACATCCCTTCCGTGGCGGCGGCGGAGGCGGCGGAGGTCCGGATCCACCACGGCCGGGTCCTCGCGCGGTTGGTCCCTCACAGGTCGGCAACACGCTCCTCTCCCTCTCTCTCGAAAACCCTAATCTATACGAAGTTTGCACACTTTTTTTTGGTGTTTATTTTGCTTGATCATGGAAACTAATGATAAAAGGTTCCACCTTTAGTGCTTTTAAAGTGATTTATTGCTAGTTTGAAATAGAACATTTGCCGTTTCTGTCGACATCTCGTCGGAAACGTTTAATTCCCAGCGTTAGAAAGCTCGAGGAACTTTTTGCCGTTTCATTTGGGAACCACCCTTAATATGGAAGCATGCCGGGGGAAGTAGGATGTAGGGGTCTCCAGACCTTATGGTGCTCTATTGGTGAGATTGGATCTGCTAATGATTCGAAAACTGCTCCTTTATGTATGGAGAAAAAAAAATTCCATCGTATGGTCGAATGAAGGAGGGGCTTCATTCGAGTGATCGGTGAAGACATGATTGTAGCTTTCTTTTCTTAGGATAGTTCTAATTATGGTGAATGATGGATCACTTTTATTATTGGTGAAGTGATGTTGAGAACCATTAATATGGATTAGGAATGCGAGTTGAATGAACGACTACGATGTTTTTTTTATTAGGTTGCTTTGTTTCTAGACTTACTGGTTTTCAATTAGGTTTTCCAAAATTCAACCGATTCCAATCATGTTTTACTCCTGTTCCTTCATTCAAGTTAATGAAAACATTTAGAAATTTTTTTCTTCCAGTGGAGCTAATATAAGGTTAATTTAGTCTTTTATGCGCGTGGAGTTACGGAAATTCAAAAATCAGATGACATGAGCGTCTTGTTAGAAAAGATAATGGGATGGGTGTTTCCTCAAATTATGAGAGATTACGGGCATTCCCTGAAATTTGCCCCCTGAAGGAAATATCTGCTTACTAGTTTACTAGCATTTTTAGCCAGTACTAGCTTTTTTTACGTGGTTCGCTTAGATAATAACTAATCGTTTTTCCTAGGCAACCTACATATTTGATTGGATGCATCGGTATCGGTTTTGGACTGTTACTATGGGATAATCACGCCGCCCGCTTGCCGGCCCGGCGAATCGAAGTTCTCTTCCGGTCAACTGTCCATCTAGTCAAGTGCAAAAAAACACAGTGGAATCACGCAACACATTCTGCTGGGAGTTTCAGTGTTTGGGAATTTCAATGGTTTTAAATTGGTTGGTTTCAGACCCCCTCCAATTCCTATACGAAATGGCACAGACATCATTTTTTGGTTTATACTTCAAACCTTTGGTTGTTTGTGCTATATTATTAGCCTTTGGACTTGTATTATCAATGGTTTGGTGCACCTTTGGGAACATTGTTGTCGCTGTTCCTGTAAACCAGATGACAATTTCTTCTACTTCTCTTACTATTTCCATTTGTTAATAGTTGTAGTTTGTTTATTGGAGTAATATTATTACTCTAATCTAACATATTCAAGGCTTATAATATATTACATGTTTTTGGGGTGTGTCAATGATATGCGTATATTTTGGCTGAGGTGCATTGTTTTGGCTCTACTTATGATTTTTGAGTCAATCTTGCACTATATGTATTAGACTATTAGTTCAAGCAAGTAGCGTTTTCCTCACACGTTTCCTTTCTACAACATCTTTTACAGGTTTTTCATTTCCAGTTCTGTTCTGGATCTCACAATAGTGGGTCTCGACACTGTAGATTCCGACTCAACATCACAAGGGAACCAGCCTCACTATCTAAAAACCTGTTGTAATTCAAGTCTAGACCTAGGAAACGTAGTCTACTTATTGGGACATACAGATGAAAATGAACTTATGGTTGGCGAGGGTAGAGTAGTGATAGCCACTGACAACCTCATCAAACTCTCAACCGATGGAGTGACATGGTGTCCTGGATCTGCTGGCTTCGACGCCCAAGGAAATTTAGCCTTCATGGTCTGCGACCCGATGAAACTTGCTACATCTCCAATCGCAAAATCATCTTCAGCTTCATCTTCTTCATCACTGTCCGGGAAGAAAGATTCTCCTATGCAATTCGGGATCCCTATTCCTATCGTTCGTGATTGGCTTCACCAAAATTGGGAAGGAAGCTTGGATGAGGTTAGCAAGCCCAAGCTACCCATCATTAGGTTGATGTCCACTGGACAAAGGAGTGAACACTCCTGTGCTTCTTTCACTCATCGTCAAGTCTTTAAGCCCACAGAAGGGGATGAGAACGAAGTCTCATCATCTTCACAGGTAGCTACAAAATTTAGATTTCAGCTTGGGTCGAGCAATTCAGCCAATGTGTCACATGAACAGGGAATTCCCACACCAGAGATTTACGAGTGTCCAAAGTTGACTTCAGGTCCAGTTCGGAGGACGGAAATTGCTCCTATACATCATTTGGACATCAATTTCCCTCCAAAGGTGCCAACATCTATTGTTCTACCGTTGCCCCTCAAACAATTGCTCATGAACTCAGACGAGAACAATGCCAAAGAATGTAGACCTACAAATATAGAAAATTTCACTCCTGAAGCAGGCAGGGAAGCTGATCTGGTCGGTTCTTACCAAGGTGATTGTTGCAGTGAGGTGCACTCCAGTTCTTCACCTTTGGGAATTTCTGAGCGACAAAACAAGATTGATGGGTTTAGCAGTGGGGAGGAGACGATGTACTCAGCTGAAACTATGGAGAGCCGGAACATCCCAAGCCCTAGAGAGAATAAATCGCAACAAGTTGGCAGGAGCCAGAGCTGCATGACTTACAACAGATGGACTTCTGATCAGAGAAATTCAGCAGCAAGAAAAGGAGCAGGCTTTCAGAAGCAGCAGGCAATGATTCCTGTCAAAAAAGCACGTTCTCAGGCTGCTCCATTGCCTCAGAGGAGACACGATTTTTATAGCCCGACTGTCTCCTCGAGCATGAAGAAGAGGAATAGTACAGAGCAACCGGTGAGGCCTCGTAGTGTCGTGCTGGTGACTCCAAGACGGAACTGGTAACATAGTTCTAGAGAGAAATCATGAATAATGGCCTAGTCCTTCAACTGTTGCAGTCTGTTTGTTGATTTTTTCTCATGCTAAAGTAACATTTTTTTCCTTTTCTTCCTTTTTATGATTTTATGTGCAGACTATTTGAATGAATAAATACATTCCATGAAGAAAATTTAATCAGATAAGTAAACGTTGTGACCCTTGAGCTAATTTGTGTTAGCGTCTTGTTGGTTCTTAACTTCTTCCCTTTCTTGCAAATATTGGTCTCAGGCTTTTCCTTTCATGCTAACAACTGACATTTCCTATTGTAAAGTTCTCTAAAAAATCAAGTATGCTGTCTGTTTTTGGTATTTATGTTCACTGACGGATTTTTTGTTCAAGTCATGGGTCTAATTTTATGCTTTTGGTATCTGAGTAAGAAATATTGAAGTATACACAACTGCGTGCAAATAATTTTTTTAATTCGGTCAGTTGGGGTTGGTCTTCTTGGATGCTTGATGCTGATGATGTTTTTCAAACTTTAAAGCCATACACCCAGTTATTTCAAAATATTCTGTCGTTTTATGCGATTTATTTTTCTTAGTTTGATACCTTAGCTAGTTGAAAAGAATTTACAACAAAATTCATAATACATGTTTTTAAGAATGGGAAACTGATTCATTGCTAGGTTACTGAAGAGTAAGATGATTTATATATTATAATGACAAATTGTTCTGATCCAATCATGTTTTTGGAGGGATCTTAATGGTGTTTCTTCTTGGTTTCCAGATCATATGGCAGAGGTGTGGCTTCTCAATTCTAAATCTTCTACCGAGGCTTCAAAACGGCTCAAAAGTGAGCCGTCTAAGCCGTATGTATATCATCCATTTTATTTTTTAAAAAAAATTATGTAAAAACTTGTTGGAAAAAAATTAAATTTGTTATATATATTCAACACGAGGAATCTAACTCAACCAAATAAGAAGAATACGTCCCACCTTCCACATGAGTTACAAGAAATATTTGACTATAATTGGGTACTATTCTTATTATACGTGCAAAGCACGTGCATTTACTAGTAGCTGATAATGCAATTTGGTACTGCACCACTTATATACCGAGTATTTTGAGTATCAAAGCCACATTTTGGGAAGCAGCGTACTCGATTATATTGTAAGCAATTTAAATTGAGAATTTGATCCCGTAGATGATCTTTTTGTTGGGTTTGTAGCCTTTTGTTTTGGTTTTTAGTCCCACATCGGCTAGAAAGGAATGTGTATCTCCATATATATGAGTCTTTTCTCTTTATGGAGATGCACATGTAGTGCACATGGGTGTGTGTCATGTGGAATTAATTATTAATGGTATAAAGGCTTAATCAACAATTAAGAAGCTGTAAGCTTTTTGCTCTTGGAAATTTATTTCCATGGAGCTAAGCTCCGTAGGAGCTTAGCGACTCGGACTCGGACTCGGGCTCGGGCTCAAGGGCTCATGAGGCGTAATGTGGCGTTTTGTTGGCGCACTTTGCACTTAGCACGTCAGCATCGTCGCTAGGCGCATAGTGCCACTTGCGCGACCACGTTGCGCGGCCCGTTACGCGAGCGTCGTCGCTAGGCGCATAGTGCCACTTGCGCGACCACGTTGCGCGGCCCGTTACGCGAGCCCAGTTACGCTGGTCCAGTTACGCAGCCCAGCGTGCGTAGAGTGCGCAGTATGCGCAGCGTACGCAGTGTGCGTAGAGTGCATAGTGTGTGTATGGCTGGCTGCATATTAGAGCGGGAACGGTTGCAGCAGTTGCTGCACGTTCAGGAGTGGTTCTGCCACTTCCCTGAAGTTCAGGCAACTGCTTGGCAACCGCCCCGTGGGCTATATATGCAGGTTCTCTCCTCTCTCTGAGTGCAGTAGTAATCAGAATTCCAGGAAGAAAAACTCTAAGTGTTCTTTAACACAACAGAGTAGTGAGCGTGTTCTTTAACACAAACACTAGTACTTTTTAGTACGCGTGGGTTCTGTTACTTCAAACAGAGAGAGAAGAGTAGAGCCATTGCCAGAGGAGTTCGCCGTCTTCCGAGGAGTCAGAAGAGCAGGAGTGTTCCAAGGTTTTCCGTCAACCTTGCTGGTTCCTGGAAGCTGTTCGCAGAGGGCGAATAAAGCTTTGAGCAACGGTGATCATTCACCCCAGCATTTCCATCTCTCGCCTGTCATCCTTCTGTTACCTTTAGTATTTCTGTCAGTATCTTCTTTTTAGAAGGCACTACTGCCAGTTTGCTACGATCACGAAAATCTCTTTAGATTATTCGTGTATTACGATATCTTTTTAGATCTCGTAATTTGCAGAATCCTTCTGGATCTCTGTTGCAAAACCTTCTTTAAGGAATTGCATTTGAAACGTTGTCTTTACAACTGTTTCAGTTTCTGTATTTTCTATCGAAAAGCGTGCCCCAGCGTTTCCGGCAATAACAATCTCAAAGCTTTATTGCTACGATGGAAAACATTAATGCTTCACTCCTAAACACTGACTTCTGTAAGTTAGAGAAGTTTGATGGAGAGCATTATCAAGTCTGGAAGAGGAAGGTTTATCTCACTCTTCAACTCAGAGACGTGGATCACGTGCTTCTTGAAGAGGAACCTACCGTTCCAGATACTGGGTCTGCTGCCGCAATCTCTACGGCTACTAAACTTCAGGCCAAGTGGAGAAGGGAGAATAGCATTTGCAGGTTGCTTATCCTGAATGCTATGGAGGATTCTCTAGCAGAATCCTACAGTAAGAAACCAATTGCCAGAGACATATGGGAGTCTCTGGAAAAACTGTACGAAGAAGACAAGAACAGGAGCAAAATATTTGTGGTTGAAAAATATCACAAATGGCTCTTTGAGGACGAGAAGTCCATGCTGCCGCAGGTCAAAGAATTTCTGAAGCTGCGACAGAAGTTGGAAGACGAGGCTATGCCCCTCCCCGACAAGTTTGTTGTTGGAGGGATTGTCTCAAAGCTCCCCGCTGGGTGGAGTAAGTTCTATGCAAACATGCATAGGAAGAAGCTGGAGATCACCCTTGAAGATCTCCTGCAGAAAATTTATGTTGAAGACCAGATGAGGGCTCAACATAAAGTTGACACGCTTTCCAAGCAGATGGCTAACGCAAACTTGGTTTCATCAAGGGAACCAAAGGGAAAGGGAAAGCGTGCAGATTTTCAGAAGAAGAAGAAGAACCCTAACAACTTGAATGTTAAGAGAACTTCTTTCAAGTCAAAGAAATCTAAGGCAAAGATGTCTTGTTTCAAGTGTGGCCAGTTGGGCCATTTCAAAAGTGAATGCACAGCACCGGCCAAGAAATCAGAGCAAGGTGAGCCTAGCAAAGTCTCAATAATTACTGATGTAATTGCTATGATTGGACAGGTTGATGCTGTAGGATCTGATTCAGACTGGTGGGTAGATATTGGAGCCACCTGCCATGTCTGCTCCAGTAAGGAGTGGTTCACCACCTACACACCCACTTCTGAAGCGGTTGTGATGGCGAACCAAACACAAGCTGAAGCTAGGGATCGGGACGGTTATTCTGAAGCTAACTTCTGGCAAGTCTCTGACGCTTCAAGGCGTAAAGCACGTACCTGCTATCGCCAAGAACCTGATCTCGGGAGGCCTACTCTGCAATGCAGGCCTCAGGATGGACATCAATGCTGGCCAGATGGTAATGTCTATCAAGGGAACATATTTCGGGAAAGCTTTTTATACCGAAGGAATGCTCAAAATTCAGCTTGTAAATCAGTCCAATGTAATTAATGTGATTAATAAAATCACTCCTTCTGCTTATACTCTTGAGTTGTGGCATAATAGGCTAGGACATGTTCATTGTAAACGAATAAACAGAATGTCTAGTCTAGGACTTATCTCCAAATGTGGGGGTAAGGTAGATAAATGTGAAGTTTGTGCTCAAACGAAGATCACAAGGAAATCCTTTCCTCGGGTTAATCGAAGTACAGATCTTCTGGAGTTGGTTCACTCCGACATCTGTGACTTCAAACAGTTCTCTACAAAGGCCGGGATGAAGTATTTCATAACCTTCATCGATGACTTCTCAAAGTATGCGTTCGTCTACTTGCTGAAGGCTAAAGACGAAGCATTCGAGAAGTTCAAGGAGTTCAGAGCCGAAGCTGAGCGGCAGACTGGACAACAACTCAAAAGGATAAGAAGTGATCGAGGTGGGGAGTACAGGTCTCATGAATTCGCATCGTTCTGTAAGGAACATGGAATTGTCAATGAGACTACGGCTCCGTACTCTCCTCAATCAAACGGAGTAGCTGAGAGGAAGAACAGGACGTTGACAGAAATGATAAATTCAATGTTGTTGACTGCTGGCCTTCCTAAGTGCTACTGGGGAGAAGCTGCATTGACGACCACTTTTATTCTAAATAGAGTGCCTCATGCAACTTCAGACGTTACTCCTCATGAACTCTGGTTCAAGGTCAGACCTAACTTGAATGTCATTCGAGTGTGGGGGTGTCTGGCGTATGTCAAGCTTCCAGATCTAAAGATTCAGAAGCTTGGGACAAGGACTACAAAGACGATCTTCTTGGGGTATGCCGAGAAGAGTGATGCTCGGAAATTTCTTGATATTGAGTCAAATCATATCATTGAATCTCGCGATACAGAATATTTTGAAGACAAGTTTGCAAGGCACAAGAATATTGTTCTTCCGGATGTTCCGGAGAATAATGAAGGTGCACAAGAGACTGAAGTCTTCAATGAAGATGTGGTCCAAGAAGATGTTGTTGTTGATACAACGGTTGAACCAGAACAAGCTGAGCCGTCAGCTAAGCGTGTGAGGAGGCCGAAGGACTTCGGAAGTGACTTTGTCACCTATCATGTGGAAGCAGATCCGCTTACCTATGATGAGGCAATGAAGACCAGAGACGCAGTTTTCTGGAAGGAGGCGATTGACAATGAGATTGATTCCATCACCTCAAATAACACTTGGGTGTTGGTTGATCTTCCTGAAGGAGCGAAATCCATCGGATGCAAATGGATCTTCAAGAAGAAGATGAAAGCAGACGGAACTATTGACAAGTTCAAGGATAGGTTGGTAGCCAAGGGGTTTTCTCAGAAGCAGGGGATTGACTATTTTGACACGTATGCTCCAGTAGCCCGGATGACCACCATCAGAATATTGATTGCTCTCGCAGCAATACATAAAATGGTGATACATCAGATGGATGTGAATACGGCTTTCCTAAATGGAGAGCTGACCGAAGAGATTTACATGCAACAGCCAGAGGGATTTGTCATCAGGGGTCTTGAAGACAAAGTCTGCAAGTTGGTGAAATCTTTGTACGGTCTTAAACAGGCTCCCAAGATGTGGCATGAGAAATTTGATAAAGTTATAAGGTCAAATGACTACATGGTCAGCGATACTGACAAGTGTGTTTACACGAAGTTCGCTGATGGAAGAGGTGTGATCGTTTGTCTGTACGTGGACGACATGCTTATCCTAGGTACGGATATTAGCTGTGTCACGGAGACAAAGAAATTCATCTCAAGCAAGTTCAGTATGAAGGACTTGGGGGAAGCTGATGTGATCTTAGGGATCAAGATCATCCGGACAGACACTGGACTAGCGCTGTCACAGTCTCATTATATTGAGAAAATGATCACTCGTTATGGGTATCGGGATCTTCCAGGGATCGATACGCCGTACATGTGTGATCTGAAGCTGAAGCCTAATTCAGGAGAAAGCATCAGGCAGCTGGAGTATGTAAGCGTAATCGGGAGTTTGATGTATGCTACTACTGCCACAAGACCTGACATAGCTTTCGCGTGGGAATACTGAGTTGTTTTACGAGCAATCTAGGTGTTGAACACTGAAAGCTGTGAAACGGGTTATGAGATATCTCAAGAAGACTCAGACATATGCACTGTACTACAGCGGAGATCCTCCGGTAGTGGAAGGCTTCAGTGATGCCAATTGGTGTTCAGAGGTGGAGAGCGAGAGGTCCACAGGTGGATTCTGTTGGCACATTTTATTTTGAATAATTAACAGCATCTTCGTAGTTTAGTCTTCTGTTCTTCAGATTCAAATATTCTCAGAAGATCTACTACATGGAGTTCTTCCGTTCAAGAGCTTTCTCCTTCTTCCTTGAAGACTGTAGCAGTTACCGGCGTTCCCTGCATAAGACGGCGTCTTCCTGCTTAGAGTCTTCGAGTCTGTACTGGTCTAGGTATATCTGTAAACACCTAAGGACGGATGACAGTAAAAAGAACAAGTCAAAAATCAAATAGCTACAGAGCGGCATACCGGCGGTATGCTCCGGCATACCGGCGGTATACCGTTTGTAGAATACAAAAAGTTGCTGTGACAAATAGTCGGCATACCGGCGGCATGCTCCGGCATACCGGCGGTATACTGTTTTTCTTGTCCAAAAAGTTGCTGTGACAAATTGTCGGCATACCGACGGCATGCTTCGGCATACCGACGGTATACCGTTTTTAGCAACCCAAAAGTTGCTGTGACAAATTGTCGGCATACCGACGGCATGCTCCGGCATACCGACGGTATACCGTTTTTAGCAACTCAAAACTTGCTGTGTCAAATTGTCGACATACCGGCGGCATGCTCCGGCATACCGGCGGTATACCGAGTTTCAAATATTTGGTTTTCGAATTGCTCTGACTAGCATTAATGGCCACATTTAATGCTCTCAAACGGTCATTACTATGACCGTTACTATTTGGCCGGTATACCGACGGTATGCCGCTGCATACCGACGGCATGCCGGTCTGTCTGTATTCTGAGCATTAAATGCCACCATCTCTTGGTTCTCTTATAAAAGGAAGCTCTCTCTCTCTTGAGCTTTTTTTTACCAACTCTTCCATAAATTTTCCAACAACCAAGAGCTCCACCATTAATACTCTTCCAAGCTTTTCATTGTCATCCTCTCCCAAAGTGCTAGAGTATTAAAGAGTTGTACATTTCGATCTTCACGTGTTAGAAGATCAACAAGTTCTCATTCTCTTTTGTTTGAAGTTGGCGAGCCTTCGTAAGAAAACTCGTGTGTAGAAGTTGGCGAGTCTTCGGATCCAAACTCGTGTTGAAGTTGGCGAGTTCTTCGGATCCAAACTCGTGTGTACTATTTGGTAAAATAGTGGATTAAAGCCGGAGAGAGTTCCGGGACTGGACTGCCTCAAAAGAGGATACCAGGATACATCCTTGCGTTTGCGTTTGATCTTTCTACTCTTTACTTTCAATTGTCTTTATTGCATCAATTATTGTAGTTAATTTTTAATTTTCCTATTCACCCCCCCTCTAGGGTTCTACAATTGGTATCAAAGCTTTGTTCTCTTGATTTGGATTTACACCCCTGAGTGATCCATGGCCTCTAACCCTAGCATCAACACGTTTCACAATGAGGGACACTCCACAAATAGGCCTCCCCTATTTGATGGTACCAACTACAACTACTGGAAGATTAGGATGGACATTTATCTAAAGTCCATAGACTTCGATTTATGGGATTGCGTGATAAATGGCCTTCCTACTCCTTCCAGAGCTATTGAGGATATTGCTTCTGACACCCTTCGGGAGACACTTGCTGAAAACATCAAGAAGCTTGCTTGTCGAGATGCCAAGGCAATGAATGCTCTTTATTGTGCTCTCGACAGTAGTGAATTCAACCAAATCTCTACTTGCAAAACTTCCAATGAGATTTGGAAGTTACTTGAAGTCACACACGAGGGAACTTCACAAGTGAAGGAATCCAAGATCAGTAGACTCACGCAAGAATATGAGTCTTTTAAAATGAAGCATGATGAATCTATTGCTAGCATGTTTACTCGTTTTGGTGACATTATTAACCCTCTCTCTTCTCTTGGAAAAGAATATCCCGCTCATGAAAAGATAAGGAAGATTCTTAGAGGATTGACGAAAGCTTGGAGTCCTAAAGCTACCGCAATCATTGAGGGGAACGATCTAACCGTCATGAACCTAGAGACCCTCATGGGTAAGCTAATGACTCACGAGCTTGACATGAAGGATCAAGAGGAATCCTCCATTCAAGAGAAGGAGAAGGAGAAGACCAAAGAAAAGGAGAAGACTCTTGCTCTCAAAGCATTAAGGTCCTACTCTAAGGATAGCTCCGACGACAATGAGTCGGACGATGATGAAGAAATAGCTCTCACAGCTAAGCACTTCCGGAAGTTCCTAAAGTTCAACAAAGCCAACCGCTCTAGACGGGACAATGAAGAAGACCCGGCGTGCTATCAATGCAGAAGACCCGGACACATCAAGAGGGATTGTCCGATGATACGAAAAGACTCAAGCAAGTACGAGAAGCCTAGCAAGGGTAGCTCGTCCTCCAAAAAGTTCGCCAACACTAGCATTTGGTGTGAAAGCGACGCGAGCGACTCCGACAACGACAAGGAGTGCAAACACAATGCCAACGTCTGTCTCATGGCAACCGATGAGGTACTTGATGATTTTTCCTTAAACACTCTTACCTATGATGATTTGGAGAAAGCCATTCTTGAGTTACATGAAGAACACAAAGGTGTTCGGAATAAATACAAGAAATCTCTTAAGGAGGTTGAGGCTCTTCAACTTGAAGTAGAGAGGCTCTCAAGTATCATTATTGATGTGAAGGGAAAATCTCCTATTTCCGACACGGATGAAATGGAGTCTTTGAAACTCAAATTTCATGAATCTCTTGATACCATCAAGAAAAAGGATGATGAGATTCAATCCATGAGAAGCTCTTATGAATTTGCCATGCGCAAATGTCAAGATACTAATAGAAGAGAATATTCCACTTCTATTAAGTATAATGATCTTCTTACACGGAGTAAGAATTTAGGGAATAAGAATACCACTCACATGCATGCTCCAAGACACCCTCACACTCATCACAATGCTAGACATAACCATTACATGAACACTACACACAACTCCTTTTCTAACACAATAAAAGGACCCTTTGTCAAGAAAAACACCTCTCATCATGCTTTTTACTATCATCATAACACTCATGGTAGAACTTCTCACACTAGAAACTCACACATGCACAACACTCACACTTCTTCTTCTAAATCTTCTTTGATGTGCAATTATTGTGGTTTGGTCGGTCACACTTCAAATTTTTGTTATACAAGAAAACAAGTTGACATGAGAGTTCTTAAGTGGGTTCCTAAGACTAACACTCATGGACCCATAAGATCATGGGTACCAAAATGTTCATCTTCAACTTATGTTGTAGGTGACGAATCTTTCTCATGCTAGAAGCAAGTGGATTCTCGATAGCGGTTGTTCACGGCACATGACCGGTGATGCTTCACTTTTTACAACGCTATCGATGAAGAAAGAAGGACACGTCTCCTTCGGTAACAATCTTAAAGGTTATATTATTGGAAATGGTAACATCGGTTCTCCTCCTTATCCTTGTATTAATAATGTATGCCGTGTTACTAATCTCAAGCATAATCTCCTTAGTATTAGCCATCTTACCGATAATGGCTATGATATCATGTTTGTTAAACTCAAATGCTACATTACCGATAGCTCCAATGGAACTATTGTGTATGAAGGCATTAGAGAAAACAATATTTATGTTCTTTATCTTGTTGAAGGTACTAACAATGACAGGTGCCTAGTTGCAAAGAACGATGAGAGTTGGCTTTGGCACATGAGGCTTGGACACGCCAACATGGATACCATCTCTCGCCTCGCCTCCAAGAAGCTTGTACGAGGACTTCCTAGTATCCCCTTCAAAAAGGATATGGTATGTGAAGAATGCGAGAAAAGTAAGTTGACCAAGTCATCCTTCAAATCCATCAACTCTGTGAGTACCACTAGACCCCTTCAACTTATTCATATGGATCTTTTCGGGCCTAGTAGAGTAGCTAGCCTTGGTGGCAAACTTTATGCTTTTGTTTTAGTTGATGATTTTTCGAGATTTACTTGGGTTATTTTTCTTGCTTGCAAAAGTGATACTTTTCGTGAATTTGTTGCTTTCTGTAACGTGTTCAAAATGAGAAAGGTTTTTCTATCAACAAAATTAGGAGTGATCATGGAGGAGAATTTGATAATGTTGATTTCAAAAGATTTTGTAAAAAGAATGGTTTTGGACATGATTTTGCTTGTCCTCGTACTCCTCAACAAAATGGTGTTGTGGAGAGAAAGAATAGAACCCTTGGCGATATGGCCCGGGTTATGTTAAACCAATATAAGCTCCCCCAATATTTTTGGGCGGAAGCCGTTAATACGGCGTGTCATGTTATTAATAGAGTCTTAATTAGACCTATTACTAAGAAGACTCCTTATGAGCTTTGGTTCAACAAAATTCCTTCTATTGAATATTTCAAAGTTTTTGGTTGCAATTGTTTTATTTTGAATACCAAGGATAACCTAGGCAAGTTTGAAGAAAAAGCCTATGAAGGAATATTCCTTGGATACTCTACTCATAGTAAAGGTTTTCGTATTTTTAACAAAAGAAGTCTTGTTGTCGAAGAGTCAATCAATGTCTCTTTTAATGAACTCAACTCTTCTACATTCTCCTCTTCCGAGGATATTGATGACATCTCGTTTGGGTTGGAGAACTCCTCTATTGAGGATCGTCCTTCTTCATCTAACAATGAAGTTGTGACCCCATCTAAAGAGTCTCCACCTCTCGAGCCTCCTTCAAAGGATCTCCCAAGAGAATGGAGATTTGTCACCAATCATCCTAAGGAGCTTATCATTGGGGACCCCTCCTCAAGTGTTAGCACAAGATCCGCCACTCGTGATCTTTGTGCCAATGTGGATAGAGCCTAAAAATGTTAATGATGCTTTTCTTGATAAATTTTGGATGATAGCTATGCAAGAGGAGCTAAATCAATTTGAGCGAAGCAAGGTTTGGGAACTTGTCCCAAAACCTAGCAATCACCCCATTATTGGAACTAAATGGGTGTTTCGCAACAAGCTTAATGAAGATGGGTTAGTGACTCGTAACAAAGCCCGATTGGTTGCTCAAGGCTATAACCAAGAGGAAGGCATTGACTATGACGAAACCTATGCTCCGGTTGCACGTCTTGAATCCATTCTTATGTTTTGTGCCTTTGCTTGTTTTAATGACTTTAAGCTATTTCAAATGGATGTTAAAAGTGCTTTTCTAAATGGTATTATTAAAGAGGAAGTTTATGTTAAACAACCTTCCGGTTTTGAAGATTTTCAATTTCCTAATCACGTCTTCAAACTCCATAAAGCCCTTTATGGCCTCAAACAAGCTCCACGTGCTTGGTATGAGCGTCTTATCTCTTTTCTTGTTTCTCACAATTTTTCAAAGGGAAAAGTTGACACCACACTTTTTATTAAATCCCATGATGGGACTCTCTTATTGGTTCAAATTTACGTTGATGATATTATTTTTGGTTCTACTAACAACACACTTTGTGTAGAATTTGCCAAAGTTATGCAGGAAGAGTTTGAAATGAGTATGATGGGTGAACTCTCCTTCTTCTTGGGGTTACAAATCAAACAAGGACCTAAAGGAACCTTCATCAATCAAGCAAAATACACAAATGACCTCCTCAAGCGTTTCGACCTTGACTCATCCAAATCAATGAGGACTCCTATGGCCACAACGACAAAGCTTGACAATGATGAAGATGGCACATCGGTCGACATTCGTAAGTATAGAGGTATAATCGGTAGCTTACTTTACTTAACTGCTAGCCGTCCGGATATCATGTTTAGTGTTTGCTTGTGTGCACGATATCAAGCCAATCCAAAGGAATCACATTTGAGTGCCGTTAAGCGCATTTTTCGTTATCTCAAAGGCACCATTAACATGGGTCTTTGGTATCCGAAATCCTCATCCTTTGAGCTTCACGGCTTTTCGGATGCGGATTTTGCCGGATGCAAGATTGACCGAAAAAGCACTAGTGGCACATGTCAATTCCTCGGAAAGTCCTTGGTATCGTGGTTTAGTAAGAAGCAAAACTCTGTTGCTCTTTCAACCACTGAGGCAGAGTATATTGCGGCTGGTTGTTGCTGTGCACAAATTCTTTGGATGTCACAAACACTTTTAGATTATGGCATTTCTCATTCTTGCACCCCTATTAAATGTGATAACACTAGCTCTATCAATCTCACGAAAAATCCGATTTGTCACTCACGCACGAAGCACATTGAAATTAGACACCATTTTCTTCGTGACCATCAGCAAAAAGGAGATATCTATCTTGAATTTATTGATACTACCTATCAATTAGCCGATATATTCACTAAGCCTCTCCCGGAAGATCGCTTATCTTTCCTTTGCTGTGAACTAGGCATTTTAACCTTTGATCCTTAGTCCCATTCGGCCAGCACACCGACGGTATACTACGGTATACCGGCGGCATGCCGTTTTTCCAAGCAGAATTATGTTCTGTTTCGAAACTCGGCATACCGTCGGTATACGTCGGTATACCGCCGGTATGCCGAATGGCGGCGGACAGGACTACTTCTCTGAGATCCGGGCCCACTTTTTCCTCTCTCTTCCTTTATTCCCTCTCATCCATCCCATCCCTCTTAACTACCCATCTCCTCAACTCCCTTCCTATTTATTACTCTTCAAATCACCTTCCCCCCTTTCTCTCCTCTTTTTACTCCATCATTATTTCATCCCTTCACCTTTTCATCTTCCCACTTTAATCCTCCTCTATAACCGTTCCCTCCCTACCCCCCCTTTCAAACTCATCTCTTCATCTTCCCCCTTTACTTTAAAAACCCTCTTTCTTCCATCTCCTCTCTACTACTTCTTCTTCCACACCCAAGCACCAAATTCCTCTACATGGCTAACCCTAAGCGCCTCCGATCCTCCTCCTCCTCCATGTTCAACCCCTTCGTCCCGGTGGCGCTACCTACCGGCTATGACCAACGCGTCTTCTCCACCTCTCTGGCGGCCGACCTTTGGTTCCAGTACTTCGTCCATCACAACGTGTTCAAGGGAAGGGCGATCAACTGGAACCCCGGTCACGTCCCTTTGTTTGACGACGCCGGTCTCTCCTCTCTTCTTCGGCGCCAAATTCCTGTCTACCCCGCTGCTGTGCGACTTTTCTATTGCAACATGCGAGGGGATGACGTCGATCCATCCGCCATTCAATCTATGGTCAATGACCGCCACTTCCGTCTTACTTCTCGGGAAGTGGGGAACATCTTAGGCATCCCGGACAAAGGGGAAGCGTTACCAACTTTGGGTGCTCTCAACTCCTCGGCGGCGTCCCCTTTCGACGAATTCTGCCGAATCATCTGCAAGGGTCCCAACCCTCCTGCCATCCCGGCCCTCTCTGTCCAGCTGGAGCCGTTTTACTACGAGCTCCATCGGATCGTGTGCCACACTCTGTTTCCTAAGGGCAGGAATTATGACACAATCACCGGTGATGCCATCGTCTGCATGTATCATCTCTATGCCCGGAAGCGATTCTCCTTCCCGAAGACTCTTCTTCTGCAATTCCGACGTGTCTTGCCTTCGGGGAAGCAGAATCTCTACTATGGCTCTTTTATCACTCTGCTTATGGAGGCCAAACATGTTGATCTGTCTCTCTGCTCCTCGGATGGCGTCCCCTCATATCTTGCTGTCTCCCGTACCCTTGGTGGCGCTTCTACTTCCCGTGCCTCATCTTCCCAAGAGCAACCGGCATCCACGTCTGCTGCTCCCACATCTACCCCTCCTACTTCGGGCCGTTATATGCCGCTCATTCAACAGCATTTTGATATGCGGATGGCCCAGGCGGAGGAGCAGATGCGGGCCCACACTCGTGGACTTGGCGCCCTCATCCAGACTCGTTTCCACGATCAGGGGTACTTTATTCAGCGCACTCTTCAAGACCGTGATGCTTTTCTGGATCTTAATCTTCAGGATCCCATGTACACGGGTCCGCGCTTCTCTGACCCCAATGCCTACGGGTTTATGTACCCTGACGGCATTGATCCTTTTGGCGCCTTCCAGCAAGCTCAGGGTGATGATGATGATGATGATCCGGCTGAGGATTAGGGATGGTCTTCCTTTTGATGGTGGTTTCGGTTCTTGAGTGGTTCTAGTTTTTATGTGTTTGTCTGTTTGTTGTCTTTTGTGGTCCTTCGGGGACCGGTGTGTGGTTGTTTCTGTTGTTTGCTGTCCCTCAGGGACTTTATCTATGGTTGTCTCTAGTGTCCAACTCTCGTTGTGGAGAGTCTTTTATTTCAGCACTATTATATGTATGGGTCTAGCATGTATTCACATCCTATTTCAATATATTAATGCATGCTTCTCTTTATATACTCGTGTCATTTTTATGCACTGTTTCTTTTGTTTGTCCCCATCTTTGACTAAGTGACAAAGGGGGAGAAATCGCATTGAGGGGGAGCTGTCTACCTATGGGGGAGCTACTCCCTGAAGATGTTATCTCTCTATTTTGTCAATTATCAAAATGGGGGAGTTTGTTGGCACATTTTATTTTGAGTAATTAACAGCATCTTCGTAGTTTAGTCTTCTGTTCTTCAGATTCAAATATTCTCAGAAGATCTACTACATGGAGTTCTTCCGTTCAAGAGCTTTCTCCTTCTTCCTTGAAGACTGTAGCAGTTACCGGCGTTCCCTGCATAAGACGGCGTCTTCCTGCTTAGAGTCTTCGAGTCTGTACTGGTCTAGGTATATCTGTAAACGCCTAAGGACGGATGACAGTAAAAAGAACAAGTCAAAAATCAAATAGCTACAGAGCGGCATACCGGCGGTATGCTCCGGCATACCGGCGGTATACCGTTTGTAGAATACAGAAAGTTGCTGTGACAAATAGTCGGCATACCGGCGGCATGCTCCGGCATACCGACGGTATACCGCTTTTCTTGTCCAAAAAGTTGCTGTGACAAATTGTCGGCATACCGACGGCATGCTCCGGCATACCGACGGTATACCGTTTTTAGCAACCCAAAAGTTGCTGTGACAAATTGTCGGCATACCGACGGCATGCTCCGGCATACCGGCGGTATACCGTTTTTAGCAACTCAAAACTTGCTGTGTCAAATTGTCGGTATACCGGCGGCATGCTCCGGCATACCGGCGGTATACCGAGTTTCAAATATTTGGTTTTCGAATTGCTCTGACTAGCATTAATGGCCGCATTTAATGCTCTCAAACGGTCATTAATATGACCGTTACTATTTGGCCGGTATACCGACGGTATGCCGCTGCATACCGACGGCATGCCGGTCTGTTTGTATTCTGAGCATTAAATGCCACCATCTCTTGGTTCTCTTATAAAAGGAAGCTCTCTCTCTCTTGAGCTTTTTTTTTACCAACTCTTCCATAAATTTTCCAACAACCAAGAGCTCCACCATTAATACTCTTCCAAGCTTTTCATTGTCATCCTCTCCCAAAGTGCTAGAGTATTAAAGAGCTGTACATTTCGATTTTCACGTGTTAGAAGATCAACAAGTTCTCATTCTCTTTTGTTTGAAGTTGGCGAGCCTTCGTAAGAAAACTCGTGTGTAGAAGTTGGCGAGTCTTCGGATCCAAACTCGTGTTGAAGTTGGCGAGTTCTTCGGATCCAAACTCGTGTGTACTATTTGGTTAAATAGTGGATTAAAGCCGGAGAGAGTTCCGGGACTGGACTGCCTCAAAAGAGGATACCAGGATACATCATTGCGTTTGCGTTTGATCTTTCTACTCTTTACTTTCAATTGTCTTTATTGCATCAATTGTTGTAGTTAATTTTTAATTTCCCTATTCACCCCCCCTCTAGGGTTCTACAGATTCATTTTCACAATGGGTGGAACTGCTATATCGTGGAAGTCAAAGAAGCAGACTATGCTCTCGCGGTCATCCATGGAATCTGAGTTCTTTGCACTTGATACCGCAGCCGAGGAAGCAGAATGGCTTCGGGAGCTCATGTATGATCTTCCAGTGGTTGGGGCGCACATACCGGCGATACCGATATACTGCGACAACCAGGCGACTGCGGCGGTGGCATCAAATGACCTTTTCAACGGAAAGAAGAGGACTGTGCGGTTGAAGCACAGGGCAGTACACGATCTTATCAAGAGAGGTTATTGCAGTAATTGATGTTCGAAGTCAGAAAAATCTGGCGGATCCGTTCACCAAGGACCTCAAGCGCCAGCTGGTTGATGACACAGCTTGTAAAATGGGCTTGAAGGCATTCTGATATTGGATTTTTGTAGCCTGGTATGCTTTACAGGAAGCATGGTAGAACAGCACTACAAGGAGTGAAACTCCATGCTACAGTGGGGTGACTCCACGATGAGGTTCCTATATGTGGGGTGCTGCCCAGGAATAGGATAAAGCCTCGGCTTTGCAGGCCAAGTCGCAGTGGCGTAGCACCGCAAATAGGCAGTTAGCCTAATGCTGTATATTAAATATAAAGACGGGTGTAGTCAGCACTATAAAGAGGAGGAGTTCCTCATGTTACAGTGGCACGACACCACCATGAGGTACCCGGTTAGGGATAAAGCCTCGGCCTTGCAAGCCATGTCGTTGCGGCGTAACACCGCAAAGGAGCCTAAGGCTTCATGCTGGGTAGTTTGGCACTACAAAGAGGCGGTTGCCTCATACTACTGTAGTATGACACTACGATGAGGTTCCCGGTACGGGATAAGGCCTCGGCTTTAAGCCATGTCATAGCGGCGTAGCACCGCAAGGGAAGCGCAAAGCGCTTCATGCCATGTCTCTTTATAATGAACTCACCTATAGTGTATGACAGAGATATCAGGCCGTCTCTTGAGGGTAAACTTGTAGACACCCAAAATTATACACTGAAACCAGGCTGGCACAGGGCCTTTAATGTGTAGCCAGAGGCACATGTAACTACATTATGTGAGTGGGAAGAATTTCAGCTATGATGCAGAATTCAAGGTTTAGTCCATTCTTGTATTTGTAGTCTGTTGTTTGACTCACGTGGAAAGATTCAAGTCTTAAGTGGCATCTATCCTAAAAGCATAATGGACAGTTACTGTGGGGAACACTCGTACTCATATATATATAGAGATATGTGGAGGATTGTTGGGTTTGTAGCCTTTTGTTTTGGTTTTTAGTCCCACATCGGCTAGAAAGGAATGTGTATCTCCATATATATGAGTCTTTTTTCTTTATGGAGATGCACATGTAGTGCACATGGGTGTGTGCCATGTGGGATTAATTATTAATGGTATAAAGGCTTAATCAACAATTAAGAAGCTGTAAGCTTTTTGCTCTTGGAAATTTATTTCCATGGAGCTAAGCTCCGTAGGAGCTTAGCGACTCGGACTCGGACTCGGACTCGGACTCGGGCTCGGACTCGGGCTCATGAGGCGTAATGTGGCGTTTTGTTGGCACACTTTGCACTTAGCACGTCAGCATCGTCGCTAGGCGCATAGTGCGCTTAAGTTGCGCTCGTTGTGCGAGCCACTTGCGCGACCACGTTGCGCGGCCCGTTACGCGAGTCCAGTTACGCTGGCCCAGTTACGCAGCCCAGTACGCCCAGTGTGCGCAGCGTACGCAGCGTGCGTAGAGTGCGCAGTATGCGCAGCGTACGCAGTGTGCGTAGAGTGCGTAGTGTGCGTATGGCTGGCTGCATATTAGAGCGAGAACGGTTGCAGCAGTTGCTGCACGTTCAGGAGTGGTTCTGCCACTTCCCTGAAATTTAGGCAACTGCTTGGCAACCGCCCCGTGGGCTATATATGCAGGTTCTCTCCTCTCTCTGAGTGCAGTAGTAATCAGAATTCCAGGAAGAAAACATTGATTATTTGTGCCTTAGAAGCTTATTTTCTATGGATTAAATTGTTCTGACCACACACAACTGCGGGTGTGCCATACTCTCGGGCTCGGGGGTCCGACAAGATGACTAACATATTCGTGTAGTCTCTCATCCTATCCAAATGTTTCCAGTGTTCATGGGCCACCATCTTTTGTTAATGGACTATTTGGATTAAGTGTTCGACACTCTGGGTAGCCATATGCGGCCGTGCAACACAAAATTATTTTTCCCTTGATAAAAGTTTCCCCTGGCTTCAGACACTACAATTTGGATTACATTTCTATGAATCTCCCTGGATCTAGTTTTCTTAGATTTATCGTTTCTCTACCAAAGTGAAGATGCAATACATGAAACACTCGTGGCCTTTCCCAATGCATTTGCTCTTGCCACAAGACACTCATGCTCACAAGTGGATGGGAGGGGTGGCTAAGGGGTAAATGAAGACATGGGGAGTCCACCTTCACACAAAAGGAAAGAAAAAAAGAAAATGACAAAACAACTACAGACTCAACTCAACTACACCCGTAGATCCAGATTTGTAGGGTATGGTCCCCATGAGTAATATGGAGTTACCAAAAGGAAGGGGTTCAGGTCTATATAAATCTTCCTCGATTCGGACATGGAACTGGTCCCAACAAACTCACTTACCAGCTATGAATGAGATGAGAATTGAGAGTGCGTAAATCCTTCATCTACCTGGTCCTTATTCATAATCACAATTTAATATAATGGAAAAAGTTATATACAAGTTGAAAACACAACTACATGGAATAATGCTCTGAAACCTGCCAATAACTATTTCTGTATCTGGAAATAAGTAGAGAATGTGGATATGTAAGACACATATGGGCCAATGTGTATAACTATAGCCTCTCCACCCATGACTGATTCAGGTTGCAGTATTTGATGCATCTGCTTCAGTATCAAGATGAACTCAGATTATGGCACCATTATCATTCAAAAACATTGTGATCCATACAACAATTTGCATATAGACTGCAGTAATGGCTGCCTTGCCATTTAGGCACTCCCTTTTCATCGACGAGCATGAAATAATCACATTATGTAAATCAGCAATAAGAAAAATATATGCACTGCAGTTCTCTGATCCAAAAGCTGGCAAAGTGTTTCAAAATAGGTAATTAGATATCAATGCAGCAATGGAAGGATGTGAGCATGTTCTGCAACTAAAGCTAATTCCGAAAATGAAATCAAGCAAGCAATATTTACCAAAGTTGTAAATGTTGATGAGTGACGAGCATAGCAAGATCCCAAGAGATTGGATTTGATACATGTTGGAATAATTAGTATATTGTATTAGCATAAAAGCACATGGAAATATTCTGAGGACATATTTGGGATGCCAGAATATGCCACATGATATTCCATTATGTAAAGGCTATATATATAAAGCCAATGAGACTATCAATAATATCATCAATCAATTGCAACATGGTATCAAAGCCACCTTTCTACAAATCCTAACCCTAGCTGCCACAAAACCCTAACCTTTCTCTCTCTTCCTCCGCCATCAAACCCTAACCCGCGCACAGCAGCCCCCCCTTTTCGCACCCTTCCTGCGCCTGCTGCTGCCGCTGCCGCCGCTGTGGTACGTGCGACGGCCGCCCCCCATGTGCGCGCCGCCCTCGCTGCCGCACGCAACGGCGTCTTTGTTGTCATTGTTCGGATCATTCCGAAAGAGAACACCGATGCCTAGATCTGATAAAAACAGACATGTTCGGATCTAGGAGCGGACGACGAGGACGAGTGTGAGTCGTGGAGCAGACGTGGCGTGATTGGAGAGGAGAAGCATCGATGGAGGAGATCATCAAGAAGATGGATCCTGCAGAAGTTGCGACGTTGATGAAGTTGATGAAGATGTCGGCTGGTGAGAGGGCTGGTGAGAGCATGACACGAACGTCGCCGAAGTTGGAGCTTTCCTCCATCGATCTGAAGCTGGATGGACCAGCCACCTATCTGAGTTGGTCACGGCGGATGAGAAGAACCCTCGCAGGAAAGAACCTAGAGGGGTTCCTGTCGGGCGAGAAGACAGAGCCGGACGAGGGCTCGGCAGGACACGACGAGTGAAAGTTCACTCATATGGTGATCTACATCTGGCTTCTCAACTCCTTAGTCCAGTCTATTGCCGCCATAGTTCATGGCATTGAGATGGTGAAGGATTGTGGGAGAAGTTGAGTAGGACCTATGATGGTGTGGGAAACAACTTATGGATCTTCCAGATAAAGGGGAAGATCGACGACACCGTACAGGGAGAGAAGATGGTGCAGGAGTATGCCATGGATTTGGATCGTCTGTGGTTGGATTATGATCACTCCTCAAATCGGACGAGCTGCGGGGACCCGAAGTGTAAGGAGAGATGTGTGTCTGCAGAAGAGGATGATAAAATTCCTTAAAGGGCTGACTGTAACATTCGTACAGAGGACGGCCCTACTTCTCACCCAACCAAAGATTCCTAGTCTTGAGGAGGCTATCTCAGCCATGATCCAGGAGGAGACGCGCATCAGACTGCAGGCGGGGACAGTGGTCCCCCCGAAGCAAAGTCAGCACTAGCGGTTACCAGCTCGGACGACACAGGGTCCAAGGAAGAGCCCTGGCAGCACAACCGACAGTGCTACAACTGCGGGGAGATAGGCCATCATCGGTATGCTTGTACCAAACCACCTAGGGAGGGAGACTCAGGTGGTGGACGTGGACATTCCGGTGTACGAGGATATATTGGAGGACGTGGTCGTGGTCGAAGGGGTCGACGAGGCGGCCGAAGAGGTTATCAGGCAAACCTGCTGGTAGCAGAAGGGAATGGAGGAGCTGGTGGCACCTTTACTGAGGAGGATCAGGCACTGATGGACATGCTAGAGAGGAAGCAGAGAGCATCAACCGAGGGAGACAGGAGGAGTGGAACAGAGGAGGCGTCCACCTCATTCTTCCTTGGGGGCAATGCTGCTATGTATGTCCATCTACCAGAAGGTACTGACAAGTCACTTGTCCTTGCATCTATCTCTTCCCTTAAATCGTCAGACTGGATTATCGACTCGGGAGCATCTCGACATGTGACAGGAAATGCTAGTGAGTTTTCTTCTTACACTCACCTAGCATCAGTAGACAACATTCAGACAATGGATGACACTTTCCAGCCAGTGGTCGGTAAGGGTACTGTTAATTGTACAGGTTCAGTAAGATTATCCAATGTTTTACATGCTCCATCCTTTTCAGTCAGTCTCTTGTCCATTAGTTCTATAATTCTCCAACTTAAATGCATTGTTTCTTTTGATATTCCTAAGGTGATCTTCTAGGAGAAAGGGACGGGACAAAGACTTGGGACTGACACTTGGCATGAGGGACTGTGGTACCTATATCGAGAAGGACTGGACTCAGCATTGGTATCTATGGCAGAGAAGGCTGGAATATGAGGATTGCAGCAGAGGACTGAGGATACTTTGATACTTTATCATAGGAGGATGGGACATTCTTCCTTTGATACTTTAAGTAAGTTGTATCCAGAGATTTATGCAAAAACAAATAAAAAGAAACTAGTATGTGATGCATGCGAGTTAGGAAAACTTACTAGGAGCTCGTATGTTGGTATGGGTCATAGGAGCTCTTTTGTTTTTGAGGTAGTACATTTTGATGTTTGGGGTCCATGTGCTATTAACACTATGAATGGGTATAAGTACTTTGTTTCCTTTATTGATTATGCCTCTCGTGTCACCTGACTTTATTTGATGAAAAATAAGAGTAATGTACCTGCTTATTTTTGGAATTTTCATAAGCACGTCCAGACTCAGTACAAAACAGTTGTGAAGGTACTGAGGTCTGACAATGGAACGGAGTATACCAACAGGACGTTTGCAAAATACTTGTCAGCACATGGGATACAACATCAGACCACCTGTGCATACACACCAGCACAAAATGGAGTAGCAGAAAGGAAGAACATACACCATCTGGAGGCCATAAGAAGTATGATGATCGACATGAATGTCCCACAAAGTCTGTAGGGGCATGCAGTGTTGACAATAGCTCAACTCATCAACATGATGCCTTCGAAAGTCTTGGGATGGAAGTCCCCATGTGAAGTATTACAAGGCAATAATAGTGGGATACTGCCACTGAAGGTTTTCGGGTGTGTGTATTTTGTGAAGGACAACAGGTCATCAGTTGGGAAACTTGACCCTAGAGCGGTCAAGTGCATCTTTCGTGGGCTACTCAGCGACTCAGAAGGGGATATGGAGAACTTGGTGGAGTCCAATGGAGAAGAAGAAGTTTATCAGTATAGATGTCCACTTCCGGGAGCATGAGCCATACTACCGCTAGGAGGAAACTTCACACAACACGTCTAATACTACCAGTATAAGGCGAGAGGGGATATGGAGAACTTGGTGGTGACCGATTTAGAAGTTTGGCATAAAGGCACGGTTGAGGAGGAACATAAAGGTAAAACGGAACATGGGGAGGAGATGAGAAGTGTTAGGCCTACGGCTCAGAGGGAGTTACTTACCTACAGCAGAAGAGAGAAGCAAACTGCAGGACCAGTACCTACAGTGTCAGTGGTGCCAAGTCCCTTGCCTGCGTTCGTCCCAACTCCTGAGACACCTACACCACCACCTCCTTCAGGTGATATCATTCCTCCTACTCCTCCCACACTACTATCTGTACGGAGGACCACTCGCAGCAATACGGGAAATCCTCCGGACAGATATGGTTGGGATCTTGCTCAGTTTGTTTCTTGTGACCATATCTCTTCTTCTCATGGAGCATTTATAGTATCTTTGGATAATATTACTGTACCTAACAATTGGCAGATTGCCAAGAACGATCCAAAGTAGAAAGCGGCAATGCATGAGGAGTTGGGAGCTCTTGAGAAGAATCACACTTGGGAGCTGGTAAGACTGCCGGAGGGAAAGAGAGCAGTTCGATGCAAGTGGGTCTTTACCGTAAAGCAGAACCCAGATGGACATGTTGAGCGCTACAAAGCTCGACTAGTGGCCAAAGGATACAGTCAGACATACGGCATCGACTATGACGAGATCTTTGTACCAGTTGCAAAGATGAGCACTGTCAGGACCCTGATCTCTTTGACAGCGAATGGTGGATGGAAGCTACACCAACTAAACGTGAAGAATGCATTTCTTCATGAAGATCTAGTAGAGGAGGTATACATAGAGATACCACCAGGATTTGGCACCAACCAGACAGTATACAAGGTATGTAGACTAAAGAAATCCCTCCATGGACTGAAGCAGTCTCCTTGAGCGTGGTTTGACAGATTCAGGAGAGCGATGATAGGGATGGAATATCAGCAGATCAATGCTGATCACACTGTATTCTTCAGAAGGAGTGGAGGCCACATCACCATGCTTGCGGTGTATGTTGACGACATGATTATCACGGGAGATGATAAGCAGGAGATCGTCCGACTCAAAGGGAAGCTTGGCAAGGAATTCGAGTTGAAGGGCCTTGGTCTTCTTCGCTACTTCCTTGGGATTGAGATCACTCGAGACGCAGAGGGGATTGTTCTCTCTCAAAGAAAGTATGCACTGGATCTTCTTACAGAGACAGGGATGTTGCGGTACAAACCTGCAGCAACGCCAATAGACCAGAGGTTCAAGTTAAAGGCTGGGGCTGGAGAACCAGTTGATCGAGACAGATACTAGATACTGGTGGGCAGGTTGATTTATTTGAGCCACACACGACCTGATATCTATTTTGCTGTGAGTGTGGTGAGTCGTTACATGCATAACCCACAGAAGGGTCATATGGATACAATGTACCAGATTCTGAGATACTTGAAGGGTGCCCCCGGAAAGGGGCTGATATTCAAAAAGAACAATCACGTAAGCATTGAAGGCTATTGTGATTCTGATTGGGCCAGCTGTGCAGATGACAGAAGGTCTACCTCCGGATATTGCATATTCGTAGGAGGCAACCTGGTCTCCTGGATGAGTAAGAAGCAGTCTGTGGTGGCCAGATCGACAGCGGAAGCAGAGTACAGAGCTATGGCCCTGGGAGTTGCAAAACTGCTATGGTTGAAGAATATGCTGGTAGAACTGAAGTTGGATCAAGGAACCAAGATGAAGTTGTGGTGTGACAACCAATTGTTGGTATTTTTGCCTTTGGACTATGAAAGATAGTCCCACATCGGCTACATCAAATGGTGAGTATCTCAATATAATGCATTGCTTGTGTTGAGGTGTGCAAATGAGGTGTGGTAGGCACAAGTGTGTCATGTGGGAGTATTTTCGAAGAAGGAAAAAGGATTAATTCCAACCAAGATGTAAGTTAATTTTTGTTGTGCGGACTCGGACTCGGACACGGACTCCAGGATATCTCGTGCATGCACGGGAGTGTTCGGGGGGTAGGCGTGGACTGGCACACTTCTATGCTGATTGTGGGATGATCTAAAATATCAAACTCTATTTTTGAGTATTGGTATTTTAGTCCCACATCGGATAGGAGAAGAGGTGAAGTCTCACTCCACTCTATAAATAGAGCCCCTTGGCCTCCTTTGAAAGATGCACCAAAGAAGAGAGTTAAGGGAGTCCGTAAAGTCCAGGAAGCCCGTTCAAGTCTCAAATATTGACTGACGAGCGTTTCAGAAGTTCTCTAGAACTTGCTGGTTCCTGGAAGCGGATCGTATATAGGCGAATCTTGCTTTGAGCAACGGTGATCTTATCACCCCAGCAAAGCAGCCTTTCTCTTTCTTCTTTCCTTCTATTCTTCTCTGATCTAATCAGATACTTCTTATGGGCTTTTCGTCGCTGCTGCGGCTAGCAACTCGATTTGTACCTTCCTAAAAGAAGCTCTACTTTCGTTTGTTATTGTAACAAAATCTCTTTAGATTTTTGTTACCCAGAATCCTCCAAGGATCTCTGTGGTGCACCTTCTTTGAAGTATTGCTACGAAATGTTGTTACTATTGAGATAACTGTTTTGTTTCTCTGTTTCCATCGAAAATTACGTCTCGAGAATAACAATCTCAAAGCAAGATTAGAAGATGGAAAACTCTCGTGCTTCTCTCATTGATACCAGCTTTAACAAGTTGGAGAAATTCGACAACATTTCTAAATCTGGAAGAGGAAGGTCACCCTTAATCTTCAACTCGTGGACGTAAACCATGTGTTGATTGAGGATGAACTGATAATTCCAGAAGGAGGAACCGTCGATGCTATTGTTGATGCACTCGTTAAGCAGAGCAAATGGAAAAGAGAAAACAGCATCTGTAAACTGCTGATTCTCAATTCTATGGAAGACTCTCTGGCAGAGTCATATTCCAAGAAGTTGAAAGCCAAAGAGATCTGGGATTCTTTGGGTAACAGGTCCAAAATCTTCATCATCGAGAAGTACCACAAGTGGCTCTTCGAAGACGAGATGACGATGCTACCTCAAGTGAAAGAATTCCTGAAGTTGTGCCATAAGTTAGATGACGAGAAGATGTCCCTTGTTGACAAGTTTGTCTTTGGAGGGATAGTCTCGAAACTTCCTGCTGGTTGGAGCAACTTCTATGCTAGAATGCATCGGAAGAAGCTGGACATTAGCTTGGAAGATCTTCTACAAGATAACGAAATGCGATCTCAACAGAAGATGGACTCTCTGTCCAAACAAACTGGCTAAGGCCAACTTGGTGCAGACAAAAGAGTTCAAGGGGAAGCAGGTGTCTTCTCATCACAAGAAGAAGGACTCCACTAATTTGAAAGTGAACGGTCCTTCGTTCAAGCAACAGAAGTCCAAGTCCCATGTGACTTGCTTCAATTGTGGCAAGAATGGCCACTACAAGAGTGAATGCAAATCCAAACCAAAATAGCAGGTATGGCTAAACTTGGTTATTTTGATTACTTAACTTGGTTGCTATTGTTGCACAGGTTGAGTTATCCAGTGTGGTAGCTGACTAGTGGTCTAACACTAGTGCATCAGACCACGTGTGCTCTCGAAGGAGCTGTTCACCAAGGACGAGCAGTGTTATGATGAAGGTCTCGATGGCGAACATGTACCTAGCAGAATATCTGAAGATCGAGACAGTGGTTATGAACCACCGACAAGGAAACTGGAATGCGTATTACACGTACCAGAGTTTCGAAGATCCGATCTCAGGAAGTCTGTTATCAGATACAGACTTGAAAGATGGACATTCGTACTAGCCAGATGGTAATTTCTTGGCGAGGAACATGCTCCGAAAAGATGTTTGGTGCTGAAGGGATGTTCGAACTTCTGCTGATGGCGATGAAGTTACTTCATTGAATGGACTGAGAGTTGTTCTATGATAGAAGCATACTCAAGCTGTCCTACTAGGACCTTATCTTCAGAATGTGGGGGTAAGGAGGTGGAGGAATTTAAGTTCTGTGCAGATACAAGACTGTTGGGAAGCTGCTCAGACGATTGAACTAAAGTACTGATCATCTGGAGTTAGTACACTCAGATATCTGTGAATTTTATCAATTCTTCACAGAGGCCGGTTCGAAGTATTTCTCGAAGTGCACGTTTACATGACTTCTTAAGTAGAAGGATGCAGCACTCGAGTAGTTCAGAGACTTCAGGGCTGAAGCTGAATGTTAAACCGATCTACAACTACTCAGAAGTGATCGAGATATAGAGTATAGGGCTCATGAATTCGTATCGTTCTGCAAAGAACATGGAATCATCAATGAGACTACTGCTCCGTGTTCTCCTCAATCTAACGGAGTAGCGGAGAGGAAGAATAGAACGTTGATAGAAATGATGAACTCAATGCTGCTAACTACGGGTCTTCCTAAATGCTACTGGGGTGAAGCTGCATTGACGACCACTTTTATTCTAAATAGAGTGTCGTATGCAACTTCGGACGTAACTCCTTATGAACTCTGGTTCAAAGTCAGACCTAACTTGAATGTCATTCGAGTGTGGAGGTGTCTGGCTTATGTGAAGCTCCCAGATCTGAAGATTCAGAAGCTGGGGACAAGGACTATGAAGACGATCTTCTTAGGGTATGTCGAGAAGAGTGATGCTCGAAAATTTCTTGATATTGAGTCGAACCATATCATCGATTCTCGTAATGCTGAATATTTTGAAGACAAATTTGCAAGGCACAAGAATATTGTTCTTGCGGATATACTGGAGAACAATGAGGGTGCGCAAGAAACTGGAGTTTTCAATAAAGAAGTAGTCCAAGAAGATGCTGTTGTTGAAACAACGGTTGAACCAGAACTCGCTGAGCCGTCAGCAAAGCATGTGAGGAGGCCGAAGGACTTCGGAAATGACTTTGTTACCTATCATGTGGAAGTAGATCCACTTACCTATGATGAGGCGATAAAGACCAGAGACGCAGTTTTCTGGAAGGAGACGATTGACAATGAAATTGATTCCATCACCTCAAATAACACTTGGGTGTTGGTTGATCTTCCTGAAGGAGCGAAACCCATCGGATGCAAATGGATATTCAAGAAGAAGGTGAAAGCAGATGGAACTATTGACAAGTTCAAGGCTAGGTTGGTAGCCAAGGAGTTTTTTCAGAAGCAGAGGATTGACTACTTTGACACGTATGCTCTAGTAGCCCGGATGACCACCATCAGAATGTCGATTGCTCTCGCAACAATACATAAGATTGTGATACATCAGATGGATGTAAAAACGGCTTTCCTAAATGGCGAGCTGACCGAAGATATTTACATGCAGCAGCTAGAGGGATTTGTCGTAAAGGATCTTGAAGACAAAGTCTGCAAGTTGGTGAAATCCTTGTACGGTCTTAAACAGGCTCCCAAGATGTGGCATGAGAAATTTGACAAGGTTATAAGGTCAAATGGCTACATGGTCAGCGAGACGGACATGTGTGTTTACACGAAGTTCGCTGATGGAAGAGGTGTGATCGTTTGTCTGTACGTGGACGACATGCTGATCCTAGGTACGGATATGGGCTGTGTCACGGAGACAAAGAAGTTCATCTCGAGTATGAAGGACTTGGGGGAAGCTGACATAGGGATCAAGATCATCCGGACAGACACTGGACTAGCGCTGTCATAGTCTCATTATTTTGAGAAGATGATCACTCGTTACGGGTATCAGAATCTTCCAAGGATCGATACACCGTACAGGTATGATATGAAACTGAAGCCTAATTCAGGGGAAAGCGTCAGACAACTGGAGTATGCAAGCATAATCGGAAGTTTTATGTATGCTACTACTGCCACAAGGCCTGACATAGCTTTCGTCGTGGGAATGCTGAGTCTTTTCACGAGCAACCCAGGCATTGAGCACTGGAAAGCTGTGAAACAGGTTATGAGATACCTCAAGAAGACTCAGACATATGCACTGCACTACAGCGGAGATCTGCCGGTAATGGAAGGCTTCAGTGATGCCAGCTGGTGCTCAGAAGTGGAGAGCGAGAGATCCACAGGTGAATACATTTTCACAATGGGTGGAACTGCTATATCGTGGAAATCGAAGAAGCAGACTATGCTCTCGCGGTCATCCATGGAATCTGAGTTCTTTGCACTTGAAACCGCAACGGAGGAAGCATAATGGCTTCGGAAGCTCATGTATGATCTTCCAGTGGTTGGGGCATAAATACCGGGGATACCGATATACTGCGACAACCAGGCGACTGCGGCGGTGCCGTCAAATGACCTCTTCAACGGGAAGAAGAGGACTGTGCGGTTGAAGTACAGAGCAGTACACGATCTCATCAAGAGGGGGTGTTATTACAGTGATTGATGTTCGGAGTCAGGAGAACCTAGCGGATCCGTTCACCAAGGGCCTCAAGCGCCAGCTGGTCGATGACACAGCTTGTAAAATGGGCTTGAAGGCATTCTGATATTATGTTATTACATTCCTACCATAAAGTTTTATGCTATTAGTTCAAATAGAAATCTACTAGGCATCTAGCTTTTGGTTCAAGGGAGGACTATTAACCGGAAGAATATAAGGAACGGTGGGTACTTGTCCTCTGTGGCATGGAGAGGTTACGGACCTACAACCACTATTGTTTTCTGCGAAAAAGGATCCTGTGGGAAGGTTGGCTTAAATGCCTTAATGAGTTCTCAGGCAGAGTGAATGCGTGGAGTGCTTTACAGGAAGCACGGTAGCGCAGCACTACAAGGAGTGTAACTCCATGCTATAGTGGGGTGACTCCACCATGAGGTTCCCGGTTAGGGGTAATACCTCGACTTTGTGAGCCAAGTCATAGCGGAGTAGCACCACAAATAGGCAGGTAGCCTAATGCTGTATGATAATCGTAATAAAGAGAGGTAGACAGCACTACAAAGAGGATGATGTCATCATGTTACAGTGGCATGACACCACGAAGAGATACCAGGTAGGGTAAAGCCTCGGCTTCGCAAGCCATGTCATAGCGTAATATCGCACGGAAGCGCAAGGCTTCATGCTGGGTAGTTTGGCACTACAAAGAGGCTTATGACCTCATGTTACAGTAGTATGACACTACGATGAGGTACCCAGGTGGGGTAAAGCCTCGGCTTTAAGCCATGTCATAGCGGCGTAGCACCGCAAAGAAGCGCAATGCTTCATGCCATGACTCTTTATAAAAAACTCACCTATAGTGTATGGACAGAGATATCAGGCCGTCTCTTGAGGATAACTTGTAGACGTCCAAAAATTATACACTGAAACAAGGCTGACACAAGGCCTTTAATGTGCAGCCAGAAGCACAGTTGATGTCATTATGTGAGTAGGAAGAATTGCAGTTATGGTGCAGAATTTAAGGCTTAGTCCATTCTTGTATCATGCTGTTATTTAACCTATGCGGGAAGATTCAAGTCGTAGCGACATCTCTCCTAATGCATGATGGGCAGTCACTGTGGGGAACGCTCAACCCATATATTGAGATATGTGGGGGATTGTTGGTATTTTTGCCTTTGGAATAGGAAAGATAGTCCCACATCGGCTACACCAAATGATGAGTATCTCAATATAATGCATTGCTTGTGTTGAGGTGTGCACATGAGGTGTGGTGGGACACAAGTGTGTGTCATGTGGGAGTATTTTTCTAGAAGGAAAAATGATTAATTCCAACCAAGATGTAAGTTAATTTTTGTTGTGCGGACTCGGACTCGGACACGGACTCCAGGATTTTTCGTGCATGCACGGGAGTGTTCGGGGGGTAGGCGTGGACTGACACACTTCTATGCTGATTGTGGGATGATCTAAAATATCAAACTCTATTTGAGTATTGGTATTTTAGTCCCACATCGGATAGGAGAAGAGGTGAAGTCTCACTCCACTCTATAAATAGAGCCCCATGGCCTCCTTTGAAAGATGCACCAAATAAGAGAGTTAAGGGAGTCCGTAAAGTCCAGGAAGCCCGTTCAAGTCTCAAATATTGACTGACGAGCGTTTCAGAAGTTCTCTAGAACTTGCTGGTTCCTGGAAGCGGATCGTATATAGGCGAATCTTGCTTTGAGCAACGGTGATCTTATCACCCCAGCAAAGTAGCCTTTCTCTTTCTTCTTTCCTTCTCTTCTTCTCTGATCTAATCAGATACTTCTTGTGGGCTTTTCGTCGCTGCTGCTGCTAGCAACTCGATTTGTACCTTCCTAAAAGAAACATTACTCTCGTTTGCTGTTGTAACGAAATCTCTTTAGATTTTCGTTACCCAGAATTCTTCAAGGATCTCTTTGGTGCACCTTCTTTGAAGTGTTGCTACGAAACATTGTTACTTTTGGGACAACTGTTTCGTTTCTCTGTTTTTCATCGAAAATTATGCCTCAGGAATAACACCAATCAGCTATTAGTATCGCCAACAATCCAGTACAGCATGACAGGACCAAACACATTGAGATTGATAGGTTCTTTATCAAAGAGAATCTGAATAGAGGATTGCTGGAGCTTGGCCACGTTCCGACCAGGGATCAGGTAGGAGACGGACTAACCAAGGGACTTCCCTCTGTGAGCTTGATTAGAGGATGTGACAAGATGAGCTTAGTGAATATTTTTCGTCCATCTTGAGAGGGAGTGTTGGAATATTTAGTATATTGTATTAGCATGAAAGCACATGGGAATATCCTGAGGACATATTTGGGATGCCAGAAAATGCCACAGGATATTCCATTATGTAAAGGCTATATAAAGCCAATGAGACTATCAATAATATCATCAATCAATTGCAACAATACAACATTGAACAAGATGAGAACTAACATTGTCGATCACGTTTTTCATGGTGCAAGCCCTTCCTGAATATGTTGATGTGCATCAAACAATGGTTTTACTATCAAACTTCCTAAATGTGAGATTTCACAAAGATGGTGGAGATAACCAATGCTTGACAATCAGAAAAACATGTAAAATGATATTCAGAGAAGGATATATATAAACTTAAAGGATCAGAAGATGTACATCATTTTGTTCCGTCATAATAAGAGCTTACCATGGGATATAGGGTCAATGCAGCAGTATCGTCTGGAGAACAGGACAAACCAAAAAGTACCTTAGAACTCAATTTAAAGTAGAAGATTTACAACACAGACAGGATACCAAATTTATAAAGTAAAATGAAGTTCAAGACAAACAGTTCAACTTAGCATACTAACTGTACATATTCAGAACCTTAGAACTCAAATTAAAGATGAAGATTCCTTCTTCTCAACTGGCTATGCGAAAGATGAAAACTTGGCCAATGCTTGAGTCAGTATGTGACCTTGTGTCTCTGTAGTCTCATCACCAGAAGCACTAGTTCCAGTTTTTTTATGGACAAGTCTTCTAGACTGTCCTGCTGCTAGCTCCAACAGGTGTTTCCGAGGATAATGCTGGAGCGGTAGGTTCTGAGGAGGAACCCAACGAACTTTGTATCACAGGGACATCAGATGACGAGGGGGTTTGAAGATTGTAAGCGTAGGTCGCCACTGGAGTTGCCATGGGATGGTCAAATTTGCAACTTGGTCCATATTTGCAGACTCCGCATCGAGTATAAAAATGGCATAATAATTGCCCCTGCGGGAAGAAACATAAAACCAAATGAGTATTTCCTCTGTAAGTGCACATGCTAGGAGCACGTACAACTTTTGAGTAACGGACTATTCGAAAGCAACTAGAAAATAACTTAAACGCACAAAACAAACTCAAACTCAAACCGACTCTACTTGTTGAATCAGTCCTCGACCAGGCTGATTCCTTTATCCCTCTTATTGTTGTTGTTAATTCTGATACTTCGACTATTGATGCTGGGGACCATCTGCTACTTCAGCAATGCAACTAACATTGACACACAATTGCTCTCTTTCTATATTCACCCCGAAATCAAGTACTATGTTGAATCCGGAAATAATGACATCAAGCAAGTTGAATACGAACAGAACTACTGGAGATGAAGACCCACTGCACTAGATATCCGGTCCTAAGCTTTGTATCCTGTTGCCGTCGTGATTTTCTGCTGCCACAAACTCTCTCTCTCTCTCTCTCTCTCTCTCTCTCTCTCTCTCTCTCTTTTTCTCTCTATGATGCCATTGGCAAATGCTTCTATGCTAGATTCAACTTCTTGTCAATGGAAAATCCATATTACCTGCACCTCTAGATTTCAGTCTATTCCTCGTTCCTACTATTGTATAACTGTTGTTCCCATATGGTTTCCCTCCAGTGGCTCTTTTGGTACTCCATGGGCCAGCCAGCGATATCGAGCTCCGGTCTTAACCGACGAGACTTGTTCTCATGATTTCCCAGCCCATCATCATATGCAACACCTCTTCCTTTTTAAATTTGTTCTTCACTGCTTCTTAGCAAATATCCAACAAGTCTTTCATTGTTCTCTCCCCCTAATGTATCACGAAAAAACCCATCGGTAGGGAGAATCCTAATTCTTCACCAGGTCCCAAAAATACTGGTAAAGGAGACAAACTCAAAGAAAAAACCTTCTTCCCTTTATTTCCTTTTCCTGTTTGATCGATGTTATTTAAGACCATCTATCATTTACCAATTATTGCAAAAGGATGCATTCACGTATATCACACAGCACAATCAATTCCTGTTTAACAATCAGTACAGGATGGGTAACATCTTAGTGTGTAAAATTGTCATCTTCCATGTAAAAAAATAATAATAATTCAAGAATGACTATAATTCCTGTAAGAGTAGAGGAAGAGAATGTCAAACCAGAACCTGCATGCTAATGAAAATATGTATATCATATGTAAGAAAGTTGTACTATAAAACAAATAAGCTCAAATCACATAATACTTCTAGGAATAGGATATACGTAAACATCTTAATATGGATTGAAGTGCATGACACCTTACATAAAAACATTAATGAACAGGTTAATAATGTAACTTACAGGGCGTAAAGGAAGGCCCAAAGGGCTCAAGGGGCAGTTTGGAGCAGGAATAACTCTCACCCTAGGATGATGATACCGGCAGGTTGCTCCAAACTTGCACTCTCCAGTCTTCATGTAAAACTGACATTCAGTTCTATCGGGCCTCTCTGGAAATATATTCTTTTTCTGCACTGCATATTCATTGACAGGAACAGAACCAGATATATAAGATGACATTCCCAGGGCTCCCGTACTAGTTATGTTTTGATGCGGAGTTCCATTATACTGAAAACTCCCCCTTGCTTGCTGCTGACTCTGAGAAGATGATAAACCTCCAGATTGTCCCTGAAGGGTGACACCCTTATCAGTGGCAAAGTCGGATCATTTCATAAATGCTCTACAGATCAAAAGGTAGTTAAAGGATAGATAAAAAGCAATGGAGACTAACTGAATAGAAATGGATGTTCGGTAATTGGTTCTGAAGTTGGGGATTAAACTTCCTTCTAGCTTACTGGTCGATATTGTGCGGCAAGGGTGAAGTCTATTATACAACAACAACAATAACAATAATCAAGCCTTTATCCCATATTTTTGGGGCCGGCTGTTTGATCCTTTTCTTCCATTTAGCTCTGTTTTAACTTTGAATCCTTTTAGCTTACTGGTGAAAGCTATTCTCTGTTCATAATTACTTTTCTAACCTCTTTATCTAGCTATTTCCTACTACTACTAGAAACTTTTGCAGGTTGCTCCTTGGTTGCACGTTCTTAATACAAGTGATCACAGGATAGTCTTACCTATTGGGCACACTGGACTCTTCGGGCTTAACAGTATGGTGGTCTCTCTTGCAGTTGTCCTATGAGGTTCATCATACCAACTCAAGAAGGGTTGACGAAAGTCGACAGATAGTACACAACTTGGTCATTCTATTTCGACTCATGAAGTCCCAAAGCCAGCCCATTTCTTCCAGATAGATCACCTGAATGATGTTTGGTTCTGGACCTCACGGTGAGTCAATACTAGATATAGTAAACTTGACAAGCTAATAACTACTACTTAATTGGAAAAGGGTGTAGCCAGAACTGAAAGCAAAAGAAGAACCAGAGAGCAAAAAGAATGTATTTACTAAAGTGTCCAAGAACTAGTAGAACTGTATATATATATATATATATATATATATAAAATATATATATAGCAAATGACCTCTAGCCAAGTGGTTATATATATAGCAAATGACCTCTAGCCAAGTGGTTAAGAGAGATGCATGCGGCCCGAGTGGTTAGGAGATCGATTCCCGGTGGGAGCATTTGCCACAATTACCTTCTTTATATATATATATATATATATATATATATATATATATATATATATATATATATATATATACTTTTATATATATATATATATAAAAAATACATAAACGGATGGCTTCCCCGAGCGATCGCGATCGGGCTAGGGTTCCGAGGAACCCTCCTCCCCCGCGGCTACCAGATCCCCTCGCCGGCGGGGGAAGGTAGACAGGGAAGAAGGGGGGGGGGGGGGGGTCGGGCAGTCCCCCCAGGTCGGCGAAGGCGCCCCCACAGGCGGAGGGGGGGGGGGGGGGGCGGGAGCGACGGTGGGGGGGTCTGACGGACCCCGTCCGGCGGTGGCTGCGGTGCTCACCCCAGCCGGGGGGGGGTTGGGTCGGTTCCGGGAGGGTCGGGCGCACCCCCTACGGTGGTCGCGACGGGCTCGTCGATGGTAGGTCCGACTATGGGATCAGACGGGGATCGGAACCTTTAGGGTGTCTCCAACGCTCCAAATTTCAAATTCGGAGCAGGTTCTGGATCTCAGGGGGGCCAGATGGAGGGAGGAGGATGGACGACGGTTACGCGTCATCGCGTAGCGAAGACCGAAGGAAAGGTAGGAGGAGGACAGGGCCATTTTAGGGATCGCTACTCTTCTGACAGACGACAAGGCGAGTCAGGGGCACGGCCATCGGCCCGTGGCCCTGTGGCATCTGCTGGGAGATCGGTGGGCTGGCGGCCCAAGGCGACCACAACGGATAAAGGGAAGAGCAAGGTGGTGGAACTTGGCGGTCAGGGGTCTGGGTCTCCCCCCACGGGGGCTGCCCCCAGGCCATTTGGGGTGACTCCACGGCCGGCTGGAAGGTCCTGGACAGATATTTGCAAACCTGTGGGACCGAAAAGTCCCACATCGATGGAGTACGTGCCGCCGATTAAGGCAGGAAGGGATTTTCAGGCCTCGTTCCCTGCGGAGGAGATAGAGAAGGTGACCGCCTACTGGGAGAATACTCTGGTTCTGTACGTCCTAGGAAACAAGCCTTTCTATGGACAGATTCAGGGTTATGCGGCACGAGTCTAGCAGCCTAAAGGCGGTATGGAGTTCTTTGCTCGCGAGAACGGCTTCTACTATGTGAAGTTTGGGCTTGCGGAGGATGTCGCAAGGATCCTGCAAGGCGGCCCCTGGACATTCGACGGCAGACTAATCATTCTGAAGGAATGGACCCTAGAACTTAGATGTGAGAGGAAAGTCCTGAATGCCATCCTTGTATGGATTCGTTTTTCTGAGTTCCCTGTCTGGTTCTGGAGTATCCCATTGCTGATGCGTCTGGCGAGCTTGGTGGACACCCTGATCAAGGCGGATGAAGCTACTGCCTTCCGTTCGAGGTTGATGTATGACAGGATTTTTGTGGAGATTCGGGCTGGGGGGAGTTACCGAAGATGGTGGAATATGAAATTCCTTCTGGAGAGGTGCTAACCCAGAAGGTAAAATACGAATGGGTTCCACCTACCTGTTCACGATGTACTTGTTTTGGACATCTGGCCAGTGCTTGTTCGTCAGTAGGCCCCCCGGCGGAGCCTAATATTCTCTTTAGTGAGGTTCCAGATTCACCCCATGACATGGATTCTAGAGATGACAGTGGAGAGGAGGTCTTGGCGTGAGGGGCTACTCCTCCAGTGAGTGATGGCGGAGTAAACCTCATTGTCTCTACCCAGCTAGCTCCCACGAGTAGGGCTTTGATCACCTGTCCGGGGCAGAGGAGTATGATTACCAGAGACATGGTGGCGTCGGGAAGAGAGGAGCGGGGGGTGGCGGATCGGCTGAGGGGCATGTTTACTGTAGGAAGTGACGTGTTGTTGGTCCGCTGAGTGACGGCCCCTCCAGGGAGGGGGCATCCTACTGCCAGGGAGGAGACGGTGTGTGTTGACAACCCTGCCTGGGCGATGGTGCTCTCTTAGGTCGCTCCCCAGCAGGCCATTCCGACTGGAATGGAGGAGGATCTATTTGCGTCGGATGTGGTACATTCTCCAGGTGCCGATCCGGATGTTTCCCAGGGGATTCATCCTCTCATTAATTAATGGCTATCATCGTCTGGAATGTGAGGGGAGCATGTTCGCTGGGGAGGTTGAGAGAGAATTGTGGGATTCTTCACAGAGAGAAGTGTGACATCTCTGTACTGTTAGAATCTAAGATCAAAGGTGAAAAGACCCTTGCTCGGCGGATCCCATCTCACTGGGCCCAACTTCACAACCTGGCTCTCTGTAACATGGCCAGGATTTGGGTCAGATGGAACTCGAAGAGCTGGAAAGGGGACTTGATCTTGATGACGGAGCAGTTGATCGCCATCTCCTTCTCGAACAAGGGTGGTTTTCGGTTCTTGCTGGGAGCGGTTTACGACCACAACGACAGGAGGAGACGGGAGTCCCTGTGGAGCGACATCTCCAGAGTTGCCGCTGCTGCTGATTCGTCGTCTCTCCCGCTTCTTCTGATCGGGGACTTCAATGCCCTTCTGCATCGAGGGGAGAAGGTGGGCGGCCGCCCAGTTCCAAACTCTATCCTATATGATTTTCAGAGATGTCTCCTGCAGGCGGGCCTCCAGAGATTGTCGCGTTCAGGCTTCATTTGGACTTGACATAACAAAGCAATCCAGAACAGGGTTGCATGCCAGCTTGATAGAGTCCTGGACAATGGGGAATGGTTCCGGCATTTCTCCAATTCTTCGGCTGAGGGCTTGGCTGCTGGGACGAGCGATCATTCCCCTATCAGGATAGGCTTCACTACTCGATCTCCTGGGAAGTTCCGTTCATTCAGGTACAACAACTGTTGGTATCTCTCGGAGGGCTATCAGGAGGTTATCTCAGAGGGGCTTACTAGCTGTTAGGAGGGGACGGCCCAGTTTCGCTTGGTGCGTCGACTCAAGGCAACGAAGAAGGCTCTACGGAGGTGGGTGAAGGGATTGCCCAAGTCTACCTTAGAAGATAAGGAGGTGGAGCTGCGGGCTATCCAGCAGGACATGCAATCTGACATGCTAAACGGTGACCTGGCGGTGTGAGAGAATGAGCTGATCGGAGAAGTCAACATCTTGCGGCTGCAGAAGGAGATTAGCATGGCTCAGCGTGCCAAATATTCCTGGCTCAAGGACGGCAACCGTTGTTCCAAGTTCTTCTATGATGTCATCCGGACCAGACAACATAGGAATCACATCTTCCAGCTTCTTGATGTGGATGGCAACCTGGTGGGAGAGCCGACTGAGATCCAGGACGAGGCTGTCAGGTACTACTCTGAGTTATATTTTCAGACTGACTACCTGTCTGTGTTCCAGATATTGTTACGAAGAGATTGGTGACTCCGTATGGGAATAACATTCTTCTTGCCCCTGTTACTTTGGAGGAGGTAGAATCTATTGTCAAGTTGGCGGTTCCCAACAAGGCACCCGGACCGGATGATTTTAGCAGTGGATTTTACAAACGCCGCTGGGACATTCTGAAGTATCAGGTCTTGGAGGTGGTGTAGGAATTCTTCACCAAAGGGAAACTACTAAAAGAGCTGAACTACACTTTTCTAACCTTGGTGCCAAAGAAGGAGGGAGCGATATCACTGGCGGATTTCAGACCTATTGCATGCTGTAATTATCTTTATAAGATAATTACGCACCTTATGTGCCGACGGATGGAGGGGATCATGCAGGACTTGGTATCTCCGAATCAGGCTGCGTTTATCAAGGGGAGGTCGATCGCTGAGCACAGCCTCCTGGCTCATGAGATGGTGAGGGGCTTTAGCAAACCCGGAGGGGAGAAAGAATGTGTGAAACTGGACCTGAGGAAGGCGTATGACAAGGTCAATAGGGACTTCCTCTGTCATCTGATGACCGCCATGGGTTTCGAGGACCACTGGGTTGCATTGACCCGGGAGTGCATCATGTCCCCCACTTTCTCTATCCTCATCCAGGACATCCCTTATGGGTACTTCCAGAGCAACCGTGAGCTTAGGCAAGGTGACCCTCTGTCCCCTTACCTCTTCACGCTTGTCATGAAATACTTCACATGTTTGATGGACCTGGCAGTGCACCGTGGGAGGCTGGTCCCATTGTTCAGGAGGGTGAATCCACCAGTTATCCACCTTATCTATGCAAATGATCTCTTGGTGTTCATCCAGCCATCAACGGAGGGTATGCAGACGATTGCGGAGATTATGGAAGAGTTGAATTCCCTCTCGGGCCTTCAGATGAACAGAGACAAGAGCAGGGTGTACTTCAGCTTCCTATGTCCCCAGAAGGAGGAGCGGGTCGATGTGCTAGGAGTTGAGAGGAGTGATCTTCCGGTGAAATATTTAGGAGTACCTCTCACAGTCAATTATGCACGGGATCAGGACTGCCATAGTCTGGTGGAGTACGTCAAGAGGAGAGTGGAAGGTTGGCAAGCCGCCAGATTATCCTTTGGAGGACGTATCGAGCTGGTCAGATCGGTAATTTCGGCTATGGCTTATTTTTGACTATAATCCATCCTCCTCCCTGTTGCCACTGTTAAGAAAGTGGAGCGGATTTGCGCAGACTTCATTTGGAGGGGGGCTATGCATGCGATCTCCTGGGAGCAGCTCTGTAGGCCTAGGAAGGAGGGAGGAGTGGGGCTTAGTCCGTTGCTGGAGATCAGGGAGGCCTCTGCGCTAAAGCTTGCATGGAGATTCATCAACGAGGGGTCCCTCTGGGCTGACTGGATGCACAGCAGATATGTGAAGCAGGGCAACTTCTGGACCTGTGCTACTGACAACAATCACTCGGTCACTTTTAAGAATGTCTTGAGACACAGAGGGTTCTCAAATCTGCAATCCGGAAGGTCATGAAGGATGGGTCTGGAACGGACCTCTGGCGGGATCCTTGGATAGATCGGCTTTCGCTATTGGATATCAGGGGAGCCCCGACACATCAGGAGGACATGCGTGGGCTGACGTGTAGTCGTATCATACGTGACGGAGAGTGGAGGCTGGAGTCTTATCGGTTTACCGAGGAGCTGGGTGGGATTATCAATACTATTTCCATTGATCCGGATTTGCCTGCTGATCGGTGGATTTGGGAGCCGACAGAAGCAGCTCCGGGAACTGGGGAGTTCCAATTCTGGAGCTGCTACAACCTCATCCGACGTACCTTTCCTCAGAGTTCTGACTTCAAGTTCGTATGGTGCAAGGGTCTAGCCAGGAAGATGCAACTTTGTGTCTACAAGCTTCTACTGGGCCGTCTTTTAACTAGGGATCGTCTGAGTTCGTTTGGAGTGCAGGTCCCAGATCCTAAATGTGTGCTATGCAGTATGGAGAATGAATCTATATGGCATATTTTCTTCGAGTGTGCCCTGGCATGGCAGATCTGGTCTGAGCAGAGTAGAGCGTTGGGTGGATGTAACTCTGGGAAGGGAATTGGGAACATCATCACTGTGCTTCCGGATAGCAGAGGTAGAGGGCATGACTGGTTCCGGACCGCCAGAGTTTGACTGGCGGCCTCAGTTTGACATATATGGCGGGAACGAAATCGTCGTATATTTGAGGGGCTGGTCACCCATCCGGTAGGCATCCTCCATAACATAGAGTTTGATGTTAATGCTATGGGGAACTGAAGAGTGGGAGTCCCACTTTGATTGTATGTTGTAAGATTATTGTATTGCTTTGGGAATAAAATTTACCCTTTTTCCAAATATATATATATATATATATATATTTTATTTTATATATATATATATATATATATATATATATATATATATATATATATATATATATATATATATATATATTTGAACTCCTGACCACTCGGGCCGCATGCATATCTCTTAACCACTAGGCTAGAGGTCATTTGCTATATATATATATATATATATATATATATATATATATATATATATATATATATATATAAATAATTGGAAAAAGGTAAATTTTATTCCAAATGAAAAGCCATAATCATACAACATACAATCTGAGTGGGACTCCCACTCGACACTCATCCATTCTCCATAGCGTTTACATCAAACTCGATGTTACGAAGAATGCCAACCAGAGGTGTGACTAGACCCTCAAAGAACCGGCGGTTTCGCTCCCGCCAAACATGCCAAACCGAAGCCGCCAGACGAATTCTGGCTGTACGAAACCAGTCCTGACCTCGATCCCTGCTATCTCGTATCACCGGGATGATGTCCCCAACGTATTTACCAGATGCGCACACTCCCAATACCTGGCTCTGCTCCGACCATATCTGCCATGTCAGAGTGCACTCGAAAAAGATATGTCTAATAGACTCAGGCTCCAAACAACAAAGCACACATTTGGGGTCCGGCACTGGCACTCCAAAAGAACTCAGGCGATCCCTCATCAATAGGCGACCCAGAAGAAGCTTGTAAACACACAACTGCATCTTCCTGGCCAGACCCTTACACCAGACGAACTCATAATCAGAACTCAGAGGGAAAGTATGCCGGATAAGATTGTAGCAACTACGGAACTGGAACTCCCCCGAGCCCGAAGATGCTCCAGTCGGCTCCCAAATCCACCGATCCGCAGGCAAAGCCGGATCAATGACTGTAGACATAATGAAACCTCCCAGCTCCTCAGTGTATCGATAAGATTCCGGCCTCCACTCTCCATCTCGTAAAATCCGACTACACGTCAGACCTCGCCTGTCCTCCGTGTGAGTCGGGGATCCCCTGATGTCTAGTAACGAACGTCGATCTATCCAAGGGTCCCGCCAGAGGTCCGTACCCGACCCATCCTTCATGACCCTCCGGATAGCAGACTTGAGCACTCCCCTGTGTCTCAGGACAGTCATGAACGTGACAGAATGGTTGTTATCAGGAGAACACATCCAAAAATTGCCCTGCTTCACGTATCTGCTGTGCATCCAGTCCGTCCAGAGAGACCCCCCGCTAATGAATTTCCAGGCCAGCTTGAGCGCAGAGGCCTCCCTGATCTCCAGCAACGGCCTGAGTCCCACACCTCCCTCCTTCCTGGGGCGACAGAGCTGCTCCCACGAGATCGCATGCATACCCCCCCCCAAAGGAAATCAGCACATAGACGCTCCACTCGCCGAATAGTGGCCATCGGGAGGAGGATGGACTGAAGCCAAAAATGGGCCACAGCCGAGATCACAGATCTGATCATATATATATATATATATATATATATATATATATATATATATATATATATATATATATATATATATCCTTATTGGAAAATAGAACCGTGAACTCCCCCATCGGGGCTCGATCACCCGACCTCCTGGGCTCGATCACCACAAACTTCATCCCTCTGTATAATTTTTTTGAATATATATATATATATATATATATATATATATATATATATATATATATATATATATATATATATATTCAAAAAAATTTATACAGAGGGATGAAGTTTGTGGTATTTACGAAAAAATGATAAGTTTGAAAAAAAATTACAAAGAAGAGGAAGGGGCGTCATCGCAGATGGCGCCCAAAAAAATAAAACCCCTGACGTCATTAGTGATGTCGCCCAACGTCTTTTTTTTTGGGGGGGGGGGGGAGGGGTGGTTGGTTAATCTGGGCGACATCACTAATAGCGTCCGGGGGGGAGGGGGGGCTCCACTGTGCAAATTTTTTGGTTGGCGACATCACATATGGCGCTGGGAGGCTGGACGACATCACTAATGGCGCTAGGGGTTTTATTTTTTTGGACGCCATCTGCGATGACGTCCCTTCCTCTTTTTCGTAATTTTCCCAAACTTATCTTTTTTTGCGTAAATAACACAAACTTCATCTCTCTGTATAATATATATATATATATATATATATATATATATATATATATATATATATATATATATATATATATATATATATCCGCACACACTAGTATATATGCACGTGCCTTGAGCAAACCTCCTCCTTAATTTTTTTTTTCTTCTATACATAATTACATAACTATCCATATTAAATGTAATGAAACATTTTAATTAGTAAACATAGATGAAGGCATTTTTGGAAAAAAAACTTTCACGGTGAGACATTCTCATTATATATATATATATATATATATATATATATATATATATATATATATATATATAATGAGAATGTCCTATATATATATATATATATATATATATATATATATATATATATATTATACAGAGAGAAAAAAAAAAAAAAAAAAAAAAATATATATATATATATATATATATATATAATGAGAATGTCCTAATTTGTTTCAGTTGAATCTTTTTAGGATGCCCTATTATCTAACTTCAGTGGAATTAAATTACTAATCTCATCTAGCTGTATCAAACAACTTCAATAAAAATAAAGCACCCACTCTTAAGCCTATGGTGTTCTAATTACGTTGAGTAGTTAAGCTAGCCATTTTATACAATTCAACTAATAACAAAATAAAGTATCATAAATTACTTTTGAGTGTTGAAAACATACATGATTAAGTTTATATCGAATGCCTAGAATTTTTGAAAGAAATTCCAGGGGAAAGAAATGTACATAATAACCCATCAGTCTCTAGATTGAGGATTATGCTCTAGATTAGAAATGAAGAGAAAAGGAAAAAAAAGGACCATCTATAGATGCATGCTCTGTTTACCTAGGGCTCGGTTACTATGAACATTTAAGCTAGATGAACTGTTGTTTGGACCTTATCAGCCTATATGCTACATATTTACGGATCATTTACCTTGTGCTTTTCTTACTCATAGGATGAAAATGAAATATTCTTGAAATTATGTATTTTGTGTGTGTGTGCGTGTAGCAACAAAGAAATTGCTATAAGGATAAGAATTTCTAGTATGGAAAGCTGAAAAATACAAGAAGTTGGTTGTATAGCAACTTGCTCCTGTGAGATGGAGAGTAAGTAGAAGTTCAAATCCAGTACATCGATGCAGCTCAGAGACCTTTCAAGTTAGTTCTTAAAATTTATGAAGTGCTTATTGAAGTCGAAGATCTATAGTATGGTTCGGGAATAATGGCCTACACCAATATAAGATCTGGCAAACAATACTTTGATGTTTCTAGTAGTGACACACATGAAGATCACAAGGGTAACAACTGCGATAACGCAAAACACAAAGAGAAACAAACTGAAATAATAATCATGATCAATCAAATTCAAACAATGCATAAAAGGTAAAGTCACCATAAAGGTCAGGAGACAATTTCATGGGTTCTAGCATCTGCAGACTGAAGATTAATCAAAATAAAACATGACAATAAACAAATGGTACTATAAGAAAAGTGAGAATATTAACTATAAATATATAAATATTATAATTGTCAACATGGAGTTATCAAGATAGTTGTATTCATGCAACACATTCGATATACAACAGGAGAGAAGTAAATAGGTCTGATAAATAACTCAACGGCCTATACTAGACGAGCAAATAAAATCAAAGTTCTTATGCATGAACAATCACCTTCCAAGAAAGATATGGACAAAAGAAAGGGTTGAGGAGAGGCAATCTTACAGAGAAAGTATCCCAACTGGGAACTGGAAGCAGCCCTTGCGGCAGAACAAGCTGAGCATAGTTTGAAGAATCTTCTGAACGAGGATTTGAAACAAAAGAAGCTCCTGACAAGGGCCAACTCATCAACCCCCCAGGATAAGGTTGTTGGCTGATAGCTATTGGTGAACTTGTGGAAGAATAAACAGAACCCCATAGTGCAACCATTGTATTGGATGGTTGTGGATGGTGATATTTACAGGTACTCGCAAACTTGCAATCACCATTCCTTAGATAAAAAGTACATTCCCTCTCATTCTATAGTAAAGGGAAAAATTAACATATGAAAAATATTAGTCTCACACAAAATTATGGAATAATGGTTAGGATAAAAAAATTAAGACACAATAGTTAGAATCTAAAAAGAAATATACATCATTACATATATCAAGTCTAATTTATGATGACAATATAGACATAATCAAGAAACAAATAATATGATTGGAAAGCACAAACCGGACGAAGTGGATAGCCGAACAAGTTCAATTCAACTTTGCCAGCGCCCTTATCTCTTGGGTGGTGATATTTGCATATTGCCCCATATTTACACGTTCCCGTCCTCAAATAGTGCTAAAATTTTTACAAACAAACAAATTAATTAATTAATTGAAAGGGTGTAGAAAAAGTAATACTAGGATAAAGTTTTGGTGCTTAGACATTTATTAAGTGAAGAAGACACTGAGAGTAGAACAAATCTATAACAAGCAAGATCGACACACTACTTGCTATTTGCTAACTGGTTAGGCATATTATAGCAATGCAGAGTTTGCAAGCCACTTTGTGAACAGCGCAAAAATATTATAAGCCATAGCGCAGCAGTACAAGCAAAATTCCAGCATTTATATCTTCGCATGTAGTTATCACTATTATATAAACCGTAGTAAGTCATATTCTCATCTAGTTCCGGTAGTTATGGCAAGAAAAAACTAAAAAGAAGCTGAGCAGACTGGACAAGTATGGTGATGAAAATTTACAGTCAATCAAGGTGATCAAAGGGTAGGTGTGCGCATAGCAAGAAGTTACTCCCAAGCTTTCCTACTCAACACAAAGTTAGTTGATTTACATCCTTTCATTATTATCATAAGATCTATGGATCTTAGTATGCAAAAGCATAAATGTACCCTCGAATGTCATCAGGAAAAACAAAATCCAAATGCTGGTTTTATATAAACAGGATTACGTAGGTATCAATTTAATATTTGGTGAATACCATTTATACACGACCCAAATAGCCTTTATCTTCTCTACATATCTCACCTGAAGGAACTTGGCATCTCTTAAGATGTAACGTCCTTTATCTACTAGTATTTCAAAAGGTCCTAGGGCATTCCCTTCAGGGGCCAAGCCCCATCTATCAATGTTTGTATTGTTGGACCTGCACTTCAGATCTCAATGCACTAAGATATTGCTAATAGTAACTTAGGTCAAATCAAAAAAATAGTTTTAGGCTAAATTACTGAAAGATACGGAAAACCGATCAGCAATATAATGTAGAGCTTATAGTAGTTTCATTAATTTGATAGGAGATGTGAACGATAAGGATTAATCTTTACTGAAAGTCAATCAAACAAAAGATGAGTCCGATGTTCAAGTGTTCAACCAACAAGAAGTTAAAGGTTTAGAAAATATCTTTGGGAGGCAGAACTATTGACTAATCAAAGAAACCTTTAGGCAGATTAAGATATAGTTAAGTCATAAGTAGATCGAACGTCTAGATTTTCTAGTTCCATATGCACAGAGATAGTCTTCATACAAAGTCACTGCAAAATAATCAGCCTCGTGAGTCTCGTTGGACATTTTGGCCTCTGAAGGGCTTTTGATGAGCCAATCCCTTGCTATGCATTACTAATTTCTATAATTTAAACTGTATAACTGCAACACCAGACTTAAATTAATACATAATTCTAAAATGGACAAGTGATAGGCCCCACAGAAGTGATTGCATAGCTTTGGCCACATACCATCTACCTTGCAGTAGCCGAAGAGCATGCCTGGAAAATAGTGGCAAGGATAGAACCTAAATCTAAATGTTTGCATCACGACAGTCTTATTCGAACAAATAAACTTATAAAGTAGCACATTAAAGACCTAATTCAACCAAATGAAGCAGGATCACCTAAAATTAAGTCCAAATAGAAGCACAGATTCCGAGACCAGGAGCAACTAGAGTACCCATAACAGTAAATTTTAGTTCATCCGTGTGAATCACATAATGTTAAACTTACAGGAAAAGAAATTTTAGTTAAAATGATAACTGAGAACTATATGAAATCAATAAAATAGTACCATTATCATCCACACAGAACAATTATGCAAAGGCATGAATAGGTAAACTGCCCCCATACATTTTTTAGCAGCCTAAAAAGAACTTTCTAAGATGCCACCCTGTATAGAGAAGAACGAGGAAAATGATCCGTGTAGAGGACACCTAAATTTGGGTTTAAGGTTTCTTATGACATGTTGTTGCTGTTGTCATACATTTCTATTAGTGCTGGGGATCCAAGATTAGAAGTCTCCAGGTATATTCCTCTGTGTATTTCTACAACGTATTAGTCTCTTGTTTAGTCCCACAATGGGTAACTACCAAAGTGGGGCCTCATTGACTCCTTCAAATATTTACTCACTTCGTGTAATGAAGGTATCCAATAGAGTTGAGCTTCATTCTCAACATGCTATCATAGCATGGTTTATCTTAGACCTATAAATTTTCAAAACCCTAGCCTGTTATCTCCTTCTTCCCCGCTGCTGCTTTTCAAACCTTAACCATAGAACATCTAAACCCTATTCTCCCCCATCAACCCTCAACCTAACCCCTAACCCTAGCCCACCTTTTTTACTCACAAACACTAAAGGGCTTAAACCAACCCCTAGCCAAACCCACAACCCCTACCCCCTCCTCCGCCACCCCAAAACCGCTAACCCTAACTAAATCTATGTCGCTTCCATGCTACCACCACAGATACTCCCTGTCTCCGTGCCTGCAATACCCCAGATTTGCCCAATCCGTCTCGACCCCTCTGCCTCTACATTGTGGTCATGTCCATACCGTTACAAAAGCACCTAAAACCGAACCACCTAGACCCTCCTTGACTCTCCTAGACCATTCCACCTTGATGATAGTCTCGTCGATGAATAGCAGTCCATCTTCTCTGGCCACATCTTTTATTTTCTTTTTCCTTTTATTTTGTTTTAAGATGACATTTTCTATAACTGTTCTTCTCCGGTTGTGAATTTTGTTAGAAAATATTTTTCTCTGTTTTTCTTTTGTTCTTAATTTTCTATTTATCCATTATAGAAAATGGTTTTTCTTGTTTTACATGGTTGTTCTTTGTGGATTGGTACTAGATACCTATCGATATTCGTGCATAGATCTATGGTCTTGTCCCACCATTGTTTAGGGTACTTCTCAGCCTCGAAGTAATTGGATAGTGCTCTACTTCTCATCTACTTACTTGACCATGTCTACCTCCTCGGCCACGCATCATCTTCCCAGTCTAACTCCACAGCCATGTCTATTTCTTCAACTACTGCTACTTTCTTGGCCTTTACTCCTTCCTCAGTTGTGTCTACTTCCTTGACCTCGTTTACTTTCTTAACGTCACTACTACTTTCTCCTATCAGACTCATGTGTGTGCCTTCTTAATTGTTCACGTGCAAGCGTCGTAATTGGATGCACTCTTCCTTTTCCAAACATTATCTATTATTTAGTGTTTGTGTTTTTCTTCTAAAACCATGCTCTCTTGCTTCAATGATGGTTTTCTCTACTTTCTCATTTGGCACATCTACTCATCATATATGTTGAGTCTCTAGTGAATCCTCTCTAAAACGTTTTGGGACCTAGTTAGCATCCAAAACATGCTTAAATACAGATATTATTAAGATCTAATACATAAATATGCATATAGACATATTTTCATGCATATATTTAACTACATTCATGCCATATATACCCGTTTCCAAGAAACTAAACATGATGTATTTCCTCGTATTGTGTCCATGTCCGTCTCCATATCATGTCCGTGTTCAAATCATATCTGTGTCCAAACCCATGCCTGTATCTATTTAAAGAAAATGGATAAACATAAAACAGAACACAAGTTCAAAGAAATGAGTAGCAAATGAGTACCTTGCATTCAAGTTGCCCCACTCTTTGAGGATAGCCTTCCTTAATCGTCGCTACAATAGCAGCCTAACATTTAAAAATGCCTAATCAAGATCAGCAATGGAGACGGATTTTTTGTGTATGTCATTTTCAAAAGCAGTCTTTTGTATGTATGTGTGTAGGTAACCATGACAACAAGCTTCAAACTTACAAATGACACAAAGAATAAGTTCCAAAATATAGTAACTATTTGATTTTATGATATAAAAACGGTAATCGTACGAAAACTATATATATATTCTGGCAGTCCTTGCTCTTCTGAATTTTTCACGTGGAGCGAGAGGGTGCCTTTTTGCTATTACTTTCTGTCTTATTTTTGTGCTTTCTTGTAAAGGCTTCGGCATTTTGCGCCTTGATATCAATAATATTGGAGAGGTTTCAATAATATATATATATATATATATATATATATATATATATATATATTTCAAATGACCTCTAGCCTAGTGGTTAAGAGAGATGCATGCGGCCTAAGTGGTCGGGAGTTCGAGCCTCAGCGGAGGCGAGTTCACCACAAGTACCCATTGCTTCAAAAAAAAAAAAAAAAAAAAAAAAAAAAATATATATATATATATATATATATATATATATATATATATATATTTTTATATATATATATATATATATATATATATATATATATATATATATATATATATATATATAAAGAATGGCCCTAGCCCAAGTGGTTAGGGAGGGAGGCTCACTTGGGGAGGTCCCAAGTTCGAGCCCCTCCGTGGGCATGGAATGGCTGGGTGGTCGCGGGGTGGCCACGGTCCCAAGCTGGCGGCCTCAAGAAATGGACACCAAAAAATTAAAAATAAGAAATAAATAAACATATATATATATATATACACACACACACACACACACACAAAAACTATATTATAATTAAAAAATGGAACCAATCGAGAAATCCAACATGGGCGATCGAGGGTTCATCTCTCACCACTGGTTCAAGGGTGTCTCCATGGGGGAAGGGGTGTAAATCCAACAACAAGAGATTAAGATGAAGCTTCCGAAGGTTGGTCCACAGTGGCTCGACGGAGACGAGGTAACAACTCCTTGCAGTCGGGAAAGGTTCGCAACATCGTTATAGGAATCGGTATCAGACCATTCCTATGAGTATCAGTATCGGAGGTTTCAGATTTTTTTGGTATTGGAAAGCAAATAATTATTAATAAGTTATTAACATTTTAGAAAATATATTTTATACATTTAGGCATAATTTTAATATTTTTAGTGTTATTACTGAGTAGTTTTGAAATTGAATGAAACAATAGTCACTCTTACCGATTGGTTTACATACAATAGATAAGTTTTCTTCTTTTACATGCTTTTACAACCTTACTATGCTTTTATACCCTTGCTGATTGGTCTTTTTCGTTCCATTTTTTTTACCGAATTGACCTAAAAAATGACCTCTAATGTAGGTATTGTCACTATCGGATATCGGTCGGTATCGGATCGGGACATGCCAAACTGCATCGGTATCGACCGTATCGGATCGGTATCGGCCAATACTGCGTATGCAATCAGGATATAGGGCTCAACAAGGTGAAATTCGGAGGAGTCTTGGTCGCAGCCCCTATTGACATGGCCGACAAAGGCTCCTCGTGTCCACTTTAAAGAGGGTTATGTGGTGATGTGCCAGGAGGTTAGAGGGCAGGGGCAGCATACAACAAACGCTAACACATCCGAGGGATCTCATGGAGTGGGGGATCATCTTGGAACTAGTGTGGATCGATAGTCCTCGGCTCCTTTTCCTCCAATCCAACCGAGCCAGGTGATGAATACAAGATCCCAATCGATTTCTTGGGCCTTGTTGTGTAATCCATAAGGAGATGGTGCTTCAGTTTGTTGATTCTGTGGAGGTTGATGGCATCAAGATGGCGACAATCACATAGGAAGATCTGAGCCTATGTGCACCATGGTAATATACATGATGGTTCCAAAACCATTTTGCTTCCAGATCTGAGCCTATGTGCACCGTGAATGGAGACCCAAAGGATGATGGAGAGATCCTCACTAGAGAAAGAATTCTTCTGCATTAAATTCGGCCTTAGGATGATCTGATAGAATCTTAGAACACAGGCCGTGGACATGTGGTGGTAGATTATTGGTGATGTGGAAGTGTCACACAACTACTAACTTTGAACATGATGGATTAGATCTATTCTCACATGGATAAGTGTTGAGAATCAATAAGGGACTTTTAGTCCCACATCGGAATATGTTATATGTAGAGGAGCTAGACTCCCTATAAGTAGTGAAGTAGTCCATCAATAAAATCATCAATCCATTATTTTCTACATGGTATCAGAGCCATAACTCTCTCTCTCTCTCTCCACAAAAAAAAAAAAATTTAACCTCCCCAAAGCCGCCCCCCACCCCCTCCCAAGCCGCCCCCCCCCACCCCCTCCCAGGCCGCCCCCCCCCCAAGCCGAACCCCCCCACCCCACTCCCAGGCCGCCCCTCCCCCAAGCCGAACCCCCCCACCCCCTCCCAGGCCGCCCCCCCCCCCCAAGCCGCCCCCCACCGCCAGCAGCCCTCCCCTCCACCCCCCGCCCCCCAGCAGCCCCCCCACGCCCCCCCTCCTCCCTCTCCCTCTCTTGACATGGAAACCCTAAACCTAGCCCTAGCAGCCCCATCCCCACCCTAACCCTAACCCTAGCCGCCTTTTTTTTTACAAACAAAAAAAAAATAAAAAAAATAAATAAATGGCGTATTTGGAATAGAGACGGCTGCCAAATGCTTTATTTGCACAATCTCTGTTCCTCGCTTACGTCGTTTGGAACTAACAAATGCTTTATTTGTTATTCCTTCTTCATATCAGGATCTATACAGAGACTGATCATGTCTTCTCTGGTGTCCTGACGTGTTCACTTTACATGCGCGCGCCGGTGCTGGCCAAGTTAGTAGCGCATTAGTAAAGTCTCTGGTGTTGAAGAAGACGACGTAGACGAAGAAGACGACGTAGACGACAAAGACGACGAAGACGACGAAGTTGGGTCAGTTGCAGACTCCGACGACGACGAAGAAGACGACGAATAGGGTTCACAGTTGAAGACGCCATGGATTCGATCAGTGGCAAACTGACGGCCGAAGAGATGAAGGCCTTGGTTGATGATATCTTATCAAAGAGATTAACCGAGGCAACCCCACGTGTGATCCATACTGATGTGGATCCGTCACCTTACAAAATGGGGAAGCTGGAGAAGCTGGAGACGAAGTTGGAAGGAACGTCCAACTACTTGAAGTGGTCGCGACAGGCGATACGGACGCTGAAGGGACGTGGCTTGGTTGGCTATGTCACTGGCCAAGTCAAGGCGCCAGCCGATCACTCCGCAAAGGAGTTTGTTATTTGGGAGATTGTTAACAACGTAGTAGCTGGGTGGTTGACTGCCTCATTAACCGACCAGGTGTCGGACAATGTCGAGGCAATGGAGGCTGCTGCGGATATATGACAGACTCTAAAAGATATGTACTCCGGCTCGGGCAATCCTATGCGGGTCTTTCAACTACAAGATGAACTCGATAGGATGACCCAAGACGAACGTACCATCTCTGAGTACGCAGCCCTGTTGAAGAAGTACTGGTCTGATCTGGATCATTATGATCCTCTTGGGATGGAAGATGCACAAGTCGAACCGGCGTTCGCTAAGTACTTTCAGACGTTCCTGGCTTATATTTCGCGACAGCGTATGATAAAATTCCTGAAGGGACTACACCCTGTGTTTGAGCAGAGACGGAATATCCTCCTATCCCAACCCACGCTTCCGACCTTGGAAGAAGCTATAGCCGTCATGACACAGGAAAAAGCTCGACTGAAGTTGATGCCCAACAAGGGCTCCTATCAGGGGGAGCGAGCCGAGGTTGAAAAGTCTGTCCTTGCTGTCTTCAATCAACCTCCATCTGTTGGTGGTGTTTGCCACAATTTTGGTGACTCCGGACATTACATTCGATTTTGTCCAAAACCCTTGCGAAGTCAGTCTACTGATCGAGGCCGGGGTCGTGGAGGCCGACGTGGTAGTAGAGGAGGATATGCTGGTAGACGGGGAGGACACAAAGCGAATCTGGTGGAGGAAGGGAGAGAGAATCAACTGGCTGAAATAACCCCGCTTGAGCGGGAGTTCCTTGAGAAGTTGCGAGGCACAAAGCTGGGTTCGGCCGACAGTCCTAGGGCGTCTTCTACCTCGGGGGATCTCATCACTTACTTTGCCCAAACCAGCACCGGTAATCCTGCACGTGCTCTTGCATCTGTCCATCAGCCAGGATGGATAATGGACTCTAGGGCATCTCGCCATGTCACGGGATCCTGTGGTGCGTTTCAGGACTATACTCACCTACCATTGCCGGAGAGTATTCAGACCGCTGATGGTACATCCAGCCCTGTAGTAGGTACAGGCACTGTCGCATGCACCCCTTCCATCACTCTAACCAATGTCTTACATGCTCCATCTTTTCCTGTCAATCTTCTTTTCATTAGTGCCATTATACTTGAGCTTAACTGTACTGTTTTCTTTGACATTCCTACGGTGACTTTTCAGGAGAAGGGGACAGGACGACGACTTGGGACTGGCACATGGCATAAGGGACTGTGATATTTAGACAGGACTGGACTGGACAACGCATTGGCATCCTTGGTCGCAGCCGCACCACCAGACGCTTCTTGTCGCAGTGTTGGAGCCGACTTGCTACTCCACCACCAGCGTGTCGGTCATTCCTCTTTTCAAGTTCTTAGTCGAATGTTTCCGTCCTTATATCAAAGGGCTGATAAAGAAAAGTTATTTTGTGATGCTTGTGAGTTGGAAAAACATACCAGAAGCTCGTATGTGAGCTCGGGGAATAGGAGTTCAACTGCTTTTGACATGATACATTCGGACGTATGGGGCCCTTGTCCTACAACCGGAATTAACGACTTTCGATGGTTCGTCACCTTAATTGACTGTTATACCCGCGTGACATGGGTCTACCTCATGAAGAATAAAAGTGACGTCCTTGAGGTCTTTCGGGACTTTCATTGACGGGTGGAAACACAATATGGCGCTAAAATTAAGTGTTTCCGGTCTGACAATGGGACGGAGTATACTAATAAGCAGGTTGCTGAGTATTTTTCCACCCATGGAATACTACATCAAACTTCATGTGCTTATACTCCGGCACAAAGTGGCGTGGCTGAACGAAAGAACAGACACCTGCTAGAAGTCGCACGGACGATGATGCTGGCTATGAATGTCCCGAAACACTTATGGGGGCAGGCTATATTGATGGCCTCTTATTTCATCAACAGAATGCCATCTCAAGTATTGGACTGGAAGACACCGTTGGAGATGCTTACTGGGACAACTACATACACTGTTCTACCGAAAGTTTTTGGATGTGTGTGCTTTGTCCAAGATAATAGGCCAGACATTGGCAAACTGGATCCTAGGGCAGTTAAATGTGTCTTTGTCGGTTACACGGCGACTCAGAAGGGATATGCCTGTTGGAGTCCAGTCGAGCGGAAGATGTTTGTCAGCATGGACGTTACATTCAGAGAACTCGAACCATACTATGGTTCGGATGAAGGTTCAACATTTGGTGACACACCTAACACAGATGGTGTTCGATGTGAGGGGGAGATATTAAGCCCAAATGTGGTCGTCGGATCGGTTCCATGTCCGGTTGTAGAAAACTGGATGAAAGGGGGAGAGCACAGTGACTCAGATACAGAGAATGAAGAAGACGATATATATATTATGCAGGGGGAGCAGCAGACAAGGGAAAAAGAGCTCCAAGTCTACAGAAGGAGACAACAGAAGTCCAGTACTGTGCCTATGCCGTGCCCTGTGCCTACTGTACCAAGTCCCTCGTCTACTCCTGCTCCAACTCCTGAAGATGTTGCCCCCGTACTGAATCACTCGGATTCTGATGTGGATCTCTCCGACTCGGATGGTATGATCTCTCCACCACCTATTGCTCCCTTAAGGAGATCTTCTCGTATCAATGCGGGTAAGGCTCCTGCTCGTTTTGATGATTACGAACATGACATTGCCAACTTCTTGTCTTATTTTAATATTTCTTCGAATTATCGAGCCTTCATTGCATCGTTAGACTCTACTTCGTTGCCCAAGTGTTGGTAGGAAGCAAAGAAAGATCCAAGGTGGAAAGCTGCAATGATGGAAGAACTTGGGGCACTAGAGAAAAATAAGACATGGAAGCTGGTTCCATTACCCAAAGGAAAGAAAGCTATGGGATGCAAATGGGTGTACACAGTAAAAAAGACGCCAGAAGGAAAAGTAGAGCGATACAAGGCGAGGTTGGTTGCAAAAGGATTCACACAGTCATATGGAATAGACTATGATGAGACGTTTGCCCCAGTAGCAAAAATGAGCACCGTGAGAACTCTGGTCTCCATTGCAGCGAACTATGGGTGAAAGCTGTACCAGCTGGATGTGAAGAATGCCTTTCTTCATGGGGACCTGCAAGAAGAAGTATACATGGAGCTTCCGCCAGGGTGCTACGCGACGGAATCAAACGGAGGGACGTCGCAAGAAAAGGTGTGTAAACTGAAGAAGTCGCTATACGGGCTCAAGCAATCTCCTCGAGCCTGGTTTGACAAATTCAGAAAGGCTGTTACAGGCATGGAATACCGTCAAACAAATACAGATCATACGGTCTTCCTCCAGCATGCAAGAGGCCACATCACTATACTTGCTGTATATGTGGATGATATAGTGATCACAGGTGATGATGAAGTCGAGATTACTAAGCTGAAGTCAAAACTCGCGAAGGAGTTTGAAGTGAAGGATTTAGGAGCGATGAGGTACTTTCTAGGTATCGAGGTGTGTGAAGGCGAACAAGGAATTGTTCTCTCACAGAGAAAATACACACTAGATCTGCTGAAGGAGACAGGGATGCTGGGATGCAAAGCAGCAGTCACTCCAATTGACCAGAAGTACAAGTTGGGAGCAGAAGCAGGAGAGCCAGTTGATCGTGAAAGATATCAACGACTTGTAGGAAGATTGATTTATCTGGGGGCACACTCGCCCTGATATCTCATTTACGGTAAGTGTAGTGAGTCGCTACATGCATGATCCAAGAAAGGGTCATATGGAAGCAGTATTTCAGATCTTGAGATATCTGAAAGGAACGTCGGGAAAGGGGCTATAGTTCAAGAAGAATGGACGCATAGAAGTTGAGGGATACTGTGATACAGACTGGGCGAGCTGCATAGACGACAGAAGGTCTACCACGAGATACTGTATTTTTGTAGGAGGAAATCTGGTCTCATGGAGAAGCAAGAAACAGTCAGTGGTAGCATGGTCGACAGCTGAAGCAGAATACAGAGCAATGGCTCTGGGAGTGTCAGAGTTGCTGTGGGTGAAAGCATTGCTGACAGAGTTGCAGCTGGATAAGGGAGCACCATTGCGTCTTCTGAGCGATAGTTAAGCTGCAATAAGTATAGCTAACAATCCAGTTCAGCACGACAGAACGAAGCACATCGAGATTGATCGATTCTTCATCAAGGAGAAGCTGGAACAAGGGATACTGAAGATTGACCATGTCCGCTCAGAAGAACAAGTTGCAGACTGTCTGACTAAGGGTCTTAGTTCATTTAGTCTGTCAAAGCTATGTAACAAGATGGGGATGATCAATATCTATCGCCCATCTTGAGGGGGAGTGTTGAAAATCAATAAGGGACTTTTAGTCCCACATCGGAATATGTTATATGTAGAGGAGCTAGACTCCCTATAAGTAGCGAAGTAGTCCATCAATAAAATCATCAATCCATTATTTTCTACAATAAGTTTTTCGTGGTTATCTCCGCAATTATGGAGCACGTCTCGATCAAGAAGATGGCAAGCTTGGTGGGCACCCCACTCAGGACGGACGCATTAACAGCGAGATTACGAAGACTATCCTACTCTAGAGTTTTTGTGTAAGTTCAAGCAACAAATCCTCTACCAGACGACTAACATGGCCGACCCTGAGCTCATGGGGGCCCAAGACGAACATTCAAAATGGGCCCATATATATAATATTAAAAAATAAAATTATTCTTATATCCAAGATTGAACTAAAGGCCTTTAGAGTGCAAGACTAATATGTTAACCACTACACCACAATTATTTTATGTTAACCACTATACTATAATTATTTTTTTATAACTAACAACTTACATCTTAATTTTGGAGCCCCAGTAAATATGGGGCCCGGAGCGGGTGCACTCAATATTCTTGCTCAGGGCCGGCCCTGACGACTAAGGGGGTTTATAATGGTTATAGGGGCAGACAATATCGTGGCTTTGTGGGATGATTTTCAGAAGTGAGGGCGAAGGCACTAAGCAGGAGTAACGTTGGATAAGGTAGTTTGGGATTTTGTTGTAGGCTTATTAGGAGTGTGATTTTCAATTGTACTATTTTCTTTTCTTTTCTTTATATATATATATATATATATATATATATATATATATATATATATATATTTTTTTTTTTTTTATATATATATATTCTTTTCTTTATATATATATATATATATATATATATATATATATATATATATATATATATATATAAATATATATATATATATATATATATATATATATATATATATATAGAGAGAGAGAGAGAGAGAGAGAGAGAGAGAGAGAGAGAGAGTTGGACTTCACCGTGATTTTTCACAAATGTGTCCTTGGCTCAACATATACTAATTACAATGGTCATTACAATTAAGAGGGACGACTAGGTAATTTAGGCTATCTCCAATAGGGATTTCTAGAATTGAATTTCTATCCTACTTGGTATTGTGGTATAAGAAATTTCTGTCATAGTTGACAGAGTTTTTACATAGAAATTATACAAAAAGATACTCTTCAATGGTTCTCAATTTCTATCCTACGTGGCATAAAATAAAAGATCAATTTAATTATTTAGTTTGAAAGTATGGCCAAATATTGATTTCTATGACAGTTTATACATGTGGAAAAGTTAACAAAAATTCTCTATCCTACATCACCGTCATGTAGGATGAAAATTGAGATATAAATCACTATTGGAAGAAGTTTTTTTTAAAAAATATTTCCACCATAAAAGTAGGAGAAATAGAAACCCTTACTGAAGATGGCCTTAGAATAAGAGGGATGACTATGTAATAAATATAATAAAAACTTGAAGCACTAATTATATGTTGAGTATTGAGAGAAAACATGATGTTATTATGTCAAACTGCATGTCATTTATGTTTAAGAGTCCAAGCATTAAAGTCTGCATGCTATAAAGTCTCATCTTTCCATATAACTTTTCATGTCCCAATGGCAATAAATTCTTCTCGCCTTACCCTTTTTCAAAGGTCATTATTATTCTTAATAGGAAACAAACAAGAAGAACAAAACCCATATCCCGAATCCCTTACCATTGTAAAAAGAAAGCACGAGCACATAAATAGTAACTTAAGAAAGACGGTGGCTGTACTTGCAATATTCTATTGAAATACTTGCAAAGCACAGTAGACTAGTATAGCACTAACTGTTGTGGTTGTGCATACATTCACAATGTAACATGCTAATTTCTCAAGTAAACCTGTATTGAATTGATCATGAACTGGCCATGTGTTGCTTATATATTAACCTACTTTCTAAGAAAACACCTAAGCTCTGATTAATCCCTTGCCTACAAAAGGTTTATTGTAACAATCAAAAGAAGGAAACAGATCAGTTACCAGCTTCCGGTTGGTTGGATGATTATATTTACACCTCATCGCGAAACTACAATAGCCGGTCTTGACGTAATGGGAGCAGTCAGATGCTCCCGGCCTTTGGGGATAAGGTCCGGATTCCCCAGGCTCGCTTGCTATCAGACTACTCATTTGCCACACTGTTCCTGCAATGGCTCCAGATAAATGCAACTAGTTAAAGTTGACAAACTTCACGAGACAATGTCTTCAGCCAAAAATCTTAAAATTGATCAAATTACATGTTAGAGAAAGAGGCGAGACATAATCTGCACAAGAAAAGGAAACTTAAATTTCATCAATTAATTGCATTGCATGTTAGAGAAAGAGATGAACCGCAATTTGCATATATAAGAACCTAATAATTTGGAAGGAAAAAAAAGAAAAAAAGAGGACCTATAAAGCAAAAAAAGGTCATAACTTTACATCACATTAAAAAAAAAGTGAGTTTTACAACAACATATATCCCAATTGCAACAAAATTTGAAATTTCAGGATCAACAAGCTCCAAATGGGAACCTGCACTTCACAAGGAAAGAAATCTTGAATTGATCAATTTGCATGTTAGAGAAAGAGACGAATCACGATCTGCATGTACTACAAAGCGGAAAGATCACAACTTTACGTCAGAGTCGACAACATAATGTTCACCAAAAGTATAAAACGAAAAGAAAAAAAAATTCCTTCAGAATAGTTTTAAAAAAAATTTACAACAGCAATATCCCAAATTCAAACAAGAACTTAGGATTCAAGTCAACAAGCTCCAATTGTAAAACCGACAAAAATATCGTTTAATATAACAGAAAAGAGGGAATCTTTACGGTAATGGCGTCCAAAATTCAAACAAAAATTTGAGATTTGACGTCAAAATGCTTCAGAAAACATGCATTCGCGAACAAAATTTGAGCCCAGGAAAGTGAGATTAGAAACCCTAACCTCCCTCGATTCCAGAGGAAGATGCCGCCACCGCCGGCGACTTCTGCTTCCCTCTGCCGCCCCCAACCCCTCCGTCTTCCATCAGGACTCCCTGCGCCGACCTGTCCGCTGCATTCTCCATTGTATAGAGAGATCAAGAAGTAGAGAGAGAGAGAGAGAGAGAGAGAGAGGGAGAGAGAGAGAGAGTATATAAAGAGAGTGAGCTCTGCTTCTTCTTCTCCAGAGGAGAGAGATGAATGAAGAAGAGGAGAGGAGGAGTGGGTTTAAAAATGGAGCCATTCGCTCTCCGACAACCAACGTCTCTCTTTTTCTTTTTCACACCGGCGCGAGCCAAACCCACACCACTTATTATGAAAGGTAAATCTCTTAATTGCATCATAGTGCACCAACTATCACTATTTGCAATTCTTACCTAGGAAACCTTTTCACCAATGGACAATGAATTCTTAGAAAGATTGCCCAATTTGGTCATTATTCTTTATCAAGTTTTAATCTCTTCCTAAAAATAACCAGGCGAGACCGTAAAATATTGCAATTCGGTGTCTTGGGGCAGGTTCGCTAGTGTAACTGTCTTTGTAATCTTTTGGAAGCCGCCTCCATGAGGTGGCCAACTACACGATCCATGTGGTAGCACCTGCTCGTCTACGTGTTGCTCAGCAACACCGCTTGGTAGGGGAGGAACCCGACGAACAAAAAGATGCCCAGATAAGCTGTTCATTTGGATGAATTTGTTGCCTTAAGCGGTGGGTTTTAATGTGTTTGTCCTGGAGAGGTGCGACCTAAAGCCTAAAGGAATATGTTTTGGACCAGTGCACAAGGGAGAGGAATTCAAGAGGATGACACGTTACGCAACCGTGCAATCATGGTTATCAAACGAAGAATGTTAACTCGTTCGAGTAATTGTAATATTGCCATGGTGTGTTCCAATTGTCCCTCTACTAAAATAAGTATAATTAGCGATGCATCAAAACGTCGCTAATTATTAAAAAATGTTGCTAATTAGACAACGTTATTAGCGACGTTTTAGCATTGTCGTTTAACCTATTCACAAACAAATAAAATATCGCAAATCGTCGCTATAGCGACAAATTTAACAATGTAAAATAGCGTCGCCATTGTGCAACGTTTAGCAACTCACAACGTAACATTAGCGACGCAGATTATAATCGCCATCCTTCACCAAAACAACGACATAAGTAGTGACAATTTATTTATTTTTTAAAAATAGCGATGTATAGTACGTCGCTATAAGGCACAAATTGTAACGTCCAATTCCAAAATACGTAGGATTAGGAGATCGTATACATGCCAGCTACGTATCAAGCGGACTCCAGTCTAGCTCAAATACGTAAAAGCTGTCTTGATCTTCTAATTCTATTTATCAATCAATTATAAATATATCTATCTCAATCCACATAATAAGTAAATCAGGGATGAACAATATATACTATGGTATGTAGCCCAATAATATACATATTCGATTGGACCCGAAGAACAACATGGGTCTATAAAACTAAGCTAAAAGCAGAGTATAAATAATAAAAACAATAAGTAAGCATGATAAAATATCTGAGTCAGTTGTAGCAATCGCTCCATGATCAGCAGACCAGCTCTGCATGACTACTACCTAGAGAGATCACCAGTCCTCAGGGGACTAGCAAGACACATAATATACAAGCCTACTTTGACAGTAATAACATGCATAGAAAGGCAGAAAAAACTACAAGAAATAAAGACTGAAGGATACAAGAATAAAACATAAAGGAAATGGCATGTCATTGAAAATCGTGCTAATAAACGTGACTACAGGTAAATCGAGGTAAAACCGCAACTCGGTGAGAGCTCATGGCCCTATAGATCGCAGCTCGGTGGGGGCTCACAACCTATAGTAAGTCTCTATCGCAGCTCTATGGGGGCTTACAATAGAGAGTGGTCAAGTATAGTCATCGTTTATAACAAGGTCCTCACCTAGAACTACGGGTCAAACAAGTCTAGTCAAGTCAACAAGTCAAGTCCATGTCAATTATGTCAAGGGAACGTGGCATAGGATCGGACAAGGACAATCTCAAGAATTATACAAGAACATGGCAAGATATAATAGACAATAATGAAAATATAGAAACCAGTTACGTGCACGTATAACGATAAAATAAATGACTGGAACAGTAATAACAGGTAGTTAAGTACGACTGAAAAGAAATAACAATATAATAAATACATGTAAATACTATACAGTTCGGCAAGGCGTACTTGCCTGTAACCGTTGTCTGAGTGTATGTCTGACCAACTCCGATGTCTTCACTACTTCCTCCACGTTAACCTATAGTAATACACTTTTATTAACTTTCTAACGACTTACCATATATACACTAGATTAATATCTATACCAATAGTCGTCATGATGTCAGTACAACACCATACAATATATATACCAACTTTCTTATAAAAATAATTTATATCTAATATAAAATAATAATTTAAATTTTGAAAAATACTTATAAATTATTTTATATTACTAACAATATTATTTTATTGGTGGAAACTCCATCACACTAACCTCATGTTGAAACTACATCGTTAATACCACATTTGGCCTACTAATTGAGTCCTGAAACAATATATAATTAAAAATATTAAATTATGGAAAAATTATAAAAATTAGTTAAAATATTGTTTTAAACATCAAACCTTGCACAACAAATAATTTACTAAGGATATATGAAGTATCAAGACTTTTGGATAAAAGAACACATGATTTTCGAAGTTACGGTGTTACAACAAATGTTAAGAATTTTAATAAAACTACGAACTCAAAACTCAAAAAATATTAGGAAGATAGGATCTGAATAGGCAAAAATTCACTCGCAATAGATCTGGTCTGTTCTAGATACCTTGTCGTAGAATTTACGCCACGGACAAACCGTTTAGAACTATATGGATGACCAATTGGACATGAAAATTGACACAAAAATCTTTTCACTAGTTTTGGTTTCATAAAAATATGAGATCGAAAAGTACACAAAATCCTAGATGCAAAACAATTTAACTGCTGTGATGAATTCATCATATGTTCGGTCGACTTCGGGAGCCTTCCGCGTCTCGTACCGACCAAATTAGGGGATGGAGCTCCTCGGAAAGGTGCTGGGGTATTAGGAGGGTGTCCTAGGGTCAAGTTGAAGGCAGTAGGAGTGTTGAAAGAGGCCAGGGTGATGAGTTTCTATCGGGTGGAAAGGAAAGTGCAAATAGAAAAGAAATTGGAGGAGTGCTCGGTTTGGAGTGATAAGGAGGGGATGGAGGTTATGTGGAGGTGTTTAATATGTAGGGTTTTGATAGGTTTGGATGTACTGGATTTGGGCTTTGGTTTGGATTAATTTGGTTATGATTTGGCCCTCCAAAGGAATAATATAGTAATAGGTTTCCTTATTGGGTGGGTTGTTTGACCAAGTCAAAGATAGGAGATTTAATACACATGGCTACAATTTTATCACCAAAATCAATTGAATATATATCTAATTGATTTTGGCAACCTTAGATAGTCTCTAACAAGTGGGGTTGGCTAGGTTAGGGTCCGAATAGATTTTCTAGTCGAATTGAACCACAAAAATCAACTAATAGGTCTCATGTGCCATTTGTAAATAAATAGCACATGCGAATTCGATTGAATGACACACCTAGGAATGTGCATAATAGGCTAAAAATGGATCAAAATTATATATTTGGTCAAATAATTTTGATCTATGTCAAGTCTCGAACTCAAGTTGGAAGTTAGGTCAAGAATTACGGTAAACGGTCAAAATAGCCTAAGTTGACCCGAAGTTGTGCGAAGTCAAAAGAATGTTGGAGAACAAGTTTAGATGGGATATGATTTATCAAACTGAAGGTGGACGTGTCTAGAATTCAAATTTGAAATTAGATTTGAGAAATCGATATTTATTGTGTCTACTACTATAATGATTATTGACTTAAAATATATTTTAATCTTAAAATAACCATATTAAATAAAGAAAAATAACTAAAAATAAATTCCAAAAATCAGGGGACCTACAATCCACCCACCTTAAAAAAATTCGTGCTCAAAATTAAAATAATATTAATAAAAGTAATATATAACGCAAGATTAAATAAGCTAAAGCTTACCAGAATCCGCAAATAGATAGGGATATCGCTCTCGCATAGAATCTTCTCGCTCCTAAGTAGATTCTCCTGGAGAATGGTGCTTCCATGAAACCCCAATTTTTTTAATCATCTGCCCTCTAAGCGTCTTCTCACTAGTATCCAATATACCAACTAGATGCTCCCCGTATTATAGACTGTGTCTCACTGTGATCTTGGAATTATCGACCACATGGCTGGGATCAGTCACATACTTCCTTAACTACGAGACATGGAATACATCTTGCAGTCCCTCTAAGGATGGGACGATGCAAGATGATATGTTACTTCTCCAATACGCTCTATATTACCAAAGGGTTACAAATATGGAGGTAAGGCTTCTAACTTGGCTCTTACACCTTTATCTATGACTGACCATAGAAAAATCAAAATTTCTCCGTAACACTATCAATCCTTAAACTATATACTATATTCCTATAAGTTACCTCACCAACCTCTATAGTAGTTCAATTAGCGATCCACTCCTTCTGCTTATAAGCAATCTATACAATCCTTATAAGTAAGCCTAACCATTGATACCTACTTACGGAGTAAAGGCCGAGGCTGAACTATACGGCTACATAAACCTATTGGTCATCTTTCTAGTCCTAACCTGCTATAGGTTATTTCAAGGCTAGTCTTATCATGTATAGAGATGATCGTTTATTCTACTTAGATCTTTTTACTCTATCTAACACCTATAGATTACTAACCATCTTGATACTATCGTTAGATAATAATTCCTCTAGTGCCTCTAATCTAAGCCTTATCTCAGGCAAAAGATAGCAAGATTTAGTCTAATGATTCTATGATTGCTTGGTAGGGTTAGGCTTCTTACTGTACTATAGTCTAACTTATACCTTGGGGAAGTATCTTTGAAATTCTACCCACCTTAGCTATTTACCTAGTCCTGTAAAACATGGATTCCACCTTCTTCAAATAAAAATTCCTACAATAATGGTTCTATTTAAGTCCAACCTTAAGTACAAGTCTTACTAAGCCATTACAAAACTTCAATCTCCCACAAGTGGGTCCTATTTTCTTAAGGTACTATAACTAATACAAAGATTAACAACATATTCTCCAAAATCGTATATCTAGCTCAGGATAAATTATATTATAATTATCTAACAAATTTCTATGGATATGTAAACATCTAATTCACCCTACCTGTTTGGAAGGTGTAGGAATGCCTATCAATCGACTAAGAGAATTTTTCTACCAAACTTAAAACTCCTATAAGATAGAATGCCACTCTGCTCTAATTAGTCTTTCTCGTAGAGGGGTTCCCTTACATACCTTAGATAATCACCATCCTAAGAAATTTTACTAATATAGCTTCTATCCTATGATAAAATATAATCAAAGCTACCACAATTAGTATGGTCATTGATGAAATACCATGTGCATCAAATGCATATATACAACAGGCGCATCCGTCAATCCAAATGGTATCAACAATCTTGTATTAGCCGTAGTGAACTCCGAATACTGTCCTTGGAATATCCTCTTTTCGCATCGTCACTTGATGGTATCCCAATCTCAAGTCAAAAAAATATATACCTTTGCTTCTGCCAGCCGGTCGAACCAGTCGAGGACGAATTATACTTCGAGTTACCAGAGCAATCTTGAGCTTCAAATGATCAATTAGTCTGAAGATGAAGATCATTGACTCATTCTAAAGTATAAACTATCTATCAAGATTTCCTAAGAATGAGAGTAGCTAATTTTTAAAGTCATGATCTAACTTATACTACCTTAGAGGTCATATATCTTGGTTCCAACTAGTTCACCCACTTCCGTGGCTTGGATTTTCTCCAATCGTCTCTCCTAGCAATATGGTACTTTTATGCTAAAATGTGGTCTGCTAAGTCCTAAACTTTCTATGCTTGTCTACTAGGTAATGGACATATGCTAATGCTAGACAATACTTATATATGATACCTTGACAACCACTTACCTAATGACTAATCTTCTAGTCATGGTTGTTAATAGGCCATTTCAAGCTATTCATCATATGTAAATAGTAGTATATCTAGTCTAATACCGTCCTTGCCATTCTTCAAAAATATTCCTAGATCGACACCATGGCACAACCTATCATCACACATCATTTTGATTCATTTCCTTGATAATAATCTCCCTAGTAAAGATCCTTCAGGTCACTATCCGAGGTAACTTTACATATTCATACCATCATGTTTTCTATATCCTTCAAATAAACATTTCTAAACCTTAATGTAACCTAAAAATTTCTTTAAAGATTCTATAGTACCTTATCGAATCATCATATCCATAACAATACTTTCGAATTCTTTCAACTATAGTCTTTTATTGGAGTGATCATATTCTATTTGAAAAATCGTATCTAACTCTAAAATTATACCATATATTCCATCAGTCACTTCAATCATTATGATTAAGAAACCGTGCTATACCTCTATCTCATCTTTATACACTAAAAGAAAAAGACCCTATTATGACGTTTGAAAAGAGTTTATTACAATGGTTCGTTTATAAACGTTACATAATTTTCGTAACAACACATAATATGACGGGTATAAAGAGTTTTTGGCCTATCATAAAGTTTTTTGGTGCTAAACGTTATATAAAATTAGAACATATGTAACGATGTTTGAAGGAGCCGTTATAAAAGTAAATAAAAAGTACAATTTTGGCCGCTCGAACCCCCGCTCTAAGTTTTTAATTCCCGCGCCCCGCTATAAAACCCTCTTCTCACTACTTTTGTCTTCTCTCTCCTCCTCTTTTCTTTTAGAGAGAAGTTTCCCAAGTCTCCACTCTCGATCTCTCTTCTAACTTTCCCGAGTCTCCACTCCCGCGTCTTCCTCCGCCACTTCCTCACTTTTACCCTCTCCTTCTCCGCGTCTCCCTCCGCCTACCAAACCCTCGAGCCATTGAGTATCTTCTGACGTTGACAAGGTATGTAGTTTAGGGTTACGATAGGTTTAGGGTTCTATATTTTTTTCCTAATTTCTGTAAGTTTAGGGTTATGTTACGGTTAGGGTTCTAATTTCTGTCCCATAGAGAAACCATATGATTTTTGTCCTAATTTCTGTTTGGGTTAGAGTTAGGGTTAGGATTTATGTCCTATTTTCTGTTTTTTTCCTAATTTGTGTTATTCGACAAGTTTATGGTTAGGGTTCTAAGAGTTGTTTTAATTAGTGTTGTGCAGAAACTGGGAACAATCAGCAGAAAGTGAGCAAATCTCCTTTAGTTGAAGGCATTGAAGGTATTGAAGAAAAAGTTCATCTAATTTCTATGTTTTATTTGATGAATTTATGTATAACTTGCTCGATGAAGTTCTCTTCGTATAATAAATTTTGGATTCTTCTCTTCGTATGTTATTATGTGTTGGATAATAAATTAACAAATTTGCATGCATACTTTCGACGACATACATTTGATATTTATACAAATGAGTAATTTTGGTCGAATTGAGGGTACCAATCCCTCAATTCGATGATCGACACTGTTTATTTGATAATAAATAGGTGCATTGAGCAGTGGCTTCCGTTGAGCATGCTTCAATCGACGATTGACACTGTTATGGAATTGGTCAGTGCATTCTTGGTTGTCTACTTCCGTATTGAATTGGTCAGTACATTCGCAGTCTGTAAATTCTTGGTTGTCTACTTCCGTTGAGTAGTGGAATTGGTCACACTAAGGGTCTGCTTGGTTATGGTGTTTACATCGGTTTTGTGGTGTTTTTGAACCGACAGTTTATGAAAATCCCTACTTGTTAATTTTTATGAGGCACTGGTTTCTGGTTGGTTCAAACCCCCCCAAACCGATGTAATGTAATTTTGTGTGGCTTTATCAACACGCTCTAGGTGGCTCAAATTGAGGGTACCAATGGCTCAAATTAAGGGTACCAATCCCTTTCTGATATATAGGACCAGAAGAGTTGGTACCAATCTCTTTCAGTTTGGTTTAGAGCAGGGCTTTAGAGTATTACAGAGAAGAAGAAGATATAGGTATGCAATGCACTTGAGAGTATCTTGTGAGTGTAGATAGAGGAAGGGATTTGTATAAGTAATTTATAGGAGTTGAATAGCATTGGCATCTGCTGTAGGCAGCAGGTGATGAACCCCCTGGCTTGGTATATCATTTTGGACACACAAGGATACTTGGTATTTGTATATGTTTATGTAGTAACTTACAGACATGTAGCCCCTTTTAATATCTGTGTTATGTATATAATAGTTAAATGTATGTAATGTGTGAGGGTTTTAAGATACAAAGTTATGATATAGATTCAAGATTGAGTTAGCCATTAATGTGTGGGGGGAGCTCGAGCCTTGGGGGCCCTGGGTTCAGACCTTTAGACTGAACTGGTCTTCAGTCTTGAGCATTGGAAGCCATGAGGAATATCCTACTTAGGAGATGTTTTAACCTTTAGAAATGGTTTACATGAATGTGTATATGTTGTATGTACACCTATATAGATATATACATTGTATAGATATAATTAGATATATGTGTGATACTCTAAGTGCAGGTGATGATGTTATTTCTGGTGTGTGATGTGAGAACAATGTATATGAAAATTCTCTTCTAAATCTATTTGCAACTACCAGGCTTTGTTATTGCCCCTGTTATTGGAAACATAGGCAAGACACAACCAAGTCATCTAAAACATAGGTTCTTCAAATAGAAGAGTGTCATATTTATAGTGAAACATATAATAAAAAAAATCTGATTTTATATAGATCAAATACTGAAATATCATGCTTGCTAGTCAAATACTGAAATATAGGGCTAACTATATGTAAAATAATTTGAATCTATATAGATAAGTGGTTTATAAGCAAGATATCTTAGTTAAATACTGAAATATCATTCTTGCTAGTCATGATAAATCTTAATTTGTTATACAGATGGATAAATCTTGGATGAGAGAGCACCTATTATCGGAAGAATATAGAGCAGGGGTTGAAGAATTTATAGAGTATGTTAAAGCTAATGCGGTTGATCTTGACTTCATTCAGTGCCCATGTAATGACTGCGAGAATCTTTATAGACTGAGATTAGCTGATGTAAAATTTTATTACGACAATTGGTATCGATCCAAGGTATACTATATAGATATGGTACGGGGAAGTTGATCCTAATGAAATGCCATCATGTGAGGATATGCATGCGCCTATTTATGAAGACATGGACATTCTAAATGATGTAGCAGATACAATAGAGATGTTCGATGCATTAAAAGAGAAGGATGCTGCAGGAGATGATGAAGTGAAGTTTCATGCATTGCTTGATGATGCTAAGAAACCTTTGTATACTGGTTGTAAAAAGTATAGGAAGCTTTCAGCAATAGTGAAGCTCTTTAGTATTGAGGCCAAGAGTGGCTGGAGTGATAAAAGCTTTTCAGATGTGTTGACTTTGTTCGGTGATATGCTTCTGGGAGGGAATGAATTGCCTGCAACTACTAGGGAGGTTAAGCGATGTTTCTCAGCATTTAAAAATGATTGCATACTCTACATAAAAGAGTATGAAAATGTAACCTCATGTCCTACGTGTGGAACGTCGAGATATAAGGTAAAGAAGAATATGTCTGAACAAAGAATGGAAGAGCAAAACAAAGGCATCCCAACTAAAGTACTATAGTACTTTCCACCCATTTCGCGCTTTAAAAGGTGGTTTCGATCGGTACAAACATCAAAGAATTTGACATGGCATGCAGATGGAAGGGAAGATGATAGCCAATTGAGTCATTCGTAGATTCACCAGCATGGAAGACAATTGATGATAAATGGCCAGAGTTTGCAGCAGAAGCAAGAAACCTTCGACTCTCTCTTTCAGCCGATGGGATTAATCCATTTAGTTCACTTAGCAGTAGATATAGTTGTTGGCTTGTAATGCTAAATACTTATAATTTGCCACCTTGGTTGTGCATGAAAAGAAAGTTCACAATGTTGACATTGTTGATATCAGGCCCCTAACAACCTGGAAATGACATAGATGTTTATTTAGCACCATTGATTGAGGATCTGCAGTTGTTATGGAAGGATGGAGTTGAGACTTATGATGCATATCGACAAAAATATTTTACATTGAGAAGTGTATTGTTATGGACAGTTAACGATTTTTCTGCATATGGCAATTTGTCCGGTTGTTTTGTGAAAGGATATCTGGCTTGTCCAATATGCAACAAGAATACTTATTCGGATAGATTGAAATATTGTAACAAGAACATTTACACTGGTCACAGAAGGTATTTGCCGCATAATCATTCTTTTTGCTACCAAAGAAAGGCATTTAATGGTAACCAAGAGTTCGGATCTCCTCCTGAACCATTGAGTGGGGAACAAATATTAATGAAGGTTGCTGGGATTGATGTTTCTTGGGGAAAAAAAAGAAAATGTTCCAGAAAAAGACATCAGAGAATACATCAAAGAAGATGAAGAAAGTAGAAGTACAAAAGAAGTCGACACCAAAGAAGAGAAAAAAAGAAGTACAAAAAGACAAAGTTACAAGTTGTTGGAAGAAGAAATCTATTTTTTGAGCTTGATTATTGGAGATTTCTTCCTATTAGACATAACTTGGATATCATGCACATTGAGAAGAATGTTTGTGATAGTATCATTGGCACCCTATTAAATATTCCTGGAAAGACAAAAGATGGGATCAATTGTCGCAAAGATCTTGTACAAATGGGCTTAAGAAAAGAATTGGCACCTCATAGTAAAAAAATAGAATTTATCTTCCAGCAGCATGTTATATATTATCGAGGCAAGAAAAAAGAATGGTGTGTGAAACTTTGCGTGACCTTAAGGTCCCAAATGGTTACTCACTACAAGAATAAGGGCTTTTCTTGATGGGCATTCCCCGTCAAGAAATGGGTATCTTGACGGCTGCAGATCCGTCAACTAGGCCGGAGTCAAGAAAAGATCCCCGCTTTTCTTGACGGTTGCTGACAGGGCTTTTCTTGACGGTTTTTGGCCGTCATATAAAGTAGTTTTCTTGACTGTTTTTAGCCGTCAAGATAGCAATTTTTAGAAACCGTCAATGTAGGTAAAAACTTTTCTTGACTCCGGCCTAGATGACAGCTATTAGCCGTCAAGAAAAGTATTTATTCACAGGCTATTATGCAGCATGATTTGAATTAAAATTGACGTTTGACAACCGTCAAGAGAAGCTATCCAAAGTACCGTCAAGAGAAGCTTGCCAAAATTCCATCAAAAATTATATATAATATTAATCAAACACACATAATATCATTCCAGAAGCTACACACATCAAATTACTATAAAACCCAAAATTGATATTAACAAACTGTATTGTTCATACAACAAAAACTTCCAATACACATCCCACCACATGTATTCTTCACTTGTCCAACCACAACATAATCCAACCAAAAAGTACACATCCTATATCTGTTGTTTCCATACCACTTAAACATCCAAACCACAAATATCCATCACTTGTCACCACAAAACATAATCTAACCATACAAAATGAAACAAAAAAATTAGCAAACCAGATCGAAGCACATCCCTCCCATATCTACAGTATTCTCTTATTCACAGCATGCATGCACCTTCATTTTTCAGCAAGTTCCTGAGAGACCAAGAACACAAATTATCAATACTTTCCTACATATGAACAAGAAAGCTGGTAAAAATCTAGGAACATATGAACACTAGCTACTCTATGTCACACAAACATGGATCCGACACAACACCATAAAGAAACAACAAAAAATACACCACACCTATTGTGGTGTGTCCTGCCTAATGTATTTTGGGGTATCGAGGAATGGTGAAGTAAACAGAGCTATAGGATTTCTTGCATAAGTGGATAAAAGTAAATTTATCCTTGAGGCATATACAACATCATCCATAGTGGATCTACTCTCAAAAGATGGACATTGTCATTGTCATATGAAAATGCTTCCTAATTTTTCTCAATATTGTGCAAAGAGTAATGAGATTAACATCGACTCGTCTATATCATCATTGATACATAAGATTTCTGGGTAAAGACCAAAGTTTTAAAATGATTGAACTTACAGAGTTGCTAATGAAGAGCAGTCACCAATCTCAACGTGTATCTGTCCGGAGAGGCGATTTCCAGTTAGGTTGATGCTCAATGCATACAATAAGAAACCAAGTTCAGTTTAACATGCAGATAACAATTTGCTTATTTATTCAACATACAATACCTTAATGGATGGATATTGCTTGATACAAAGAAACAAGTAAAGCATTTAAAGTTTTTGAGCTAATGCTCGTATGACATACCACATCTTGATCAATAGCTTTTTTAAGTATGGAAAGGTTGATAGAGCTAGACACCTTTTTGATGAGATGCCTTATAAGGGACTGCAACAAACACTTGTTGTACACAATATTATCTTAGATGGATTATACCAAGATGGAAGAGTTGCTGATAGAGCTAGACACCATTTGTTATGCTTAATGCTATTGTTAAGGGCTTGTTGGAGAATGGTGAAGTAAACAGAGCTATGGGGTTTCTTGCAGAAGTGGATAAAAGTAAATTCGCTAATACCTTGATACAAACAAGGACTAATATACATGCCTATGTGATACCACTGATACCCTGATACAAATAAGGACTGATATAAGCCTCCCTCATAAGATATTTAACATTGAACAATATAGATAGACCTATATGACTGCTACTGAGTCCAATCATGACTGATGCAAATGAAAGTAGAGGGCTAAACATAAATACAATATGAGATTGAGAAAGATGCCTGTTCATAGAATTAATGCAAAGTGGTTTACGTGGAGAAGTACTTTCTTGAGTACTTTGTGGTCAAATATTACTCTTGAGACAGAAAGCAAAACATCACAAGTCCAGATACCCTTATTAGTAGGAATGTTGGGCACAAAACATGTTCAAAAAATGAGAATACTGGACTAAGAACGCCGAGATAGATGGGCGGCAAGGATAAAAATTCTTAAGAAGTTGGTAGTGGTGTCAATGAGGAAACAATGCAAGAAAACCATCACTGGTAATTTCAACATGTGATGGAGACCGATAAATGCACCATTCAGGAGTCACGACTGATAGGGAAGACCGTACTGAACTTGGATTAAACCTGTGTAGAAAAAAATAGTACTTGCTAATGCAAGAAAATGCCTTGTTACTGTTGTTGGGTAGATACCATTTATACAAAAGTTAATTAACGCTAATACAAGATGTTAATTCAGAACTTTTAAAGCAGATATGCATGCGTGTCCTGGAAAAGTTTTGATGTATAAGAAACCAAAAAATCTTTTATTTGTAATATGGTAATAGTAGGGTCTCTACCAATCACTTCTCTACATATCACAAAATACTCATTCAGTTTAGACGGGTAAAAGCTCTAGAATCTAAATAGCTGCCAAATTGCTGACTGCTAAGTCAATTTCATACCTTAGCATTCACATCTGCATTCCTCTGCAGAAGCATATCTGCAACAGAAAAATGGCCACGATCTACTGCCCAGTGTAATAGAGTCCTCCCTTCACTATCTGCAACCAGTATAGAGGAGAAAACATGAGAATCTAATACCAACAACGAGAATGAAAAGAGCAATAAAATAAACAAGTAAGATAAGTATTCACATTAAGGATGTAGGATGCAGTGGATTTGTGTAGTCTCCAGCTAGAGGATGTTGCAGGATTCTATGATCTTTGGATTGTCGCTGGATTTATTTTCTCTATGGGTGTTAACGAGCAGAACTTTGAAAGAGCACCTCTTCTCTGGCTCATGGTCTCTAATGAAAAGTAGAGCTCAAGCATAAGACGAGCCCAAAATTTGAGCTCAGCTCGGTTCTTTATAATATTCGCTAGCTCAATCTCGGCTCTTGAGCAGATCATCATTTAAATTAGAACGCTTGATGGGCATTAATTCTATGAACATGCATCTTTCTCAACATGACTGATAAATGACAATATGGTAAAAAAGAAAGAAAGAATGTACACACTATATTAGAATCTCATTTATATTCTTCATGAAGGCTCAAATTTGAGTAATGTTATTTCCCATGGCCTATTTTGACATGGTAATATCATGTGTATTTTTAAACCTTTTAGTAATGAAGAAAATGGTATTCTATAGCCAATTTGTTTCCTACATCCGTTTACACACTTGAACGTATTTTGATAGCTCCATTGTAGCAAATGTATCATCAATGCCTTTCTGAAATATGAATGATCTGAGCAATGTATATATAACACTAGTAAGAAAATTTGCATCATTTTCTTGCAACTAATCCACTATAGAACTTCTAACATTGTAAGGACAAGGGACTACCTATGCTAACAAACATGGATATATTTAAGACTAGGCTCATAGGATTACCAAATCCATCATCATTGCCTTGCTACTAATTCACCCATAGAATTTCCAACATTGTAGAGACAAGGGACTAACCATGTTAGGAATAAATTTAAATAAATTTTCATACGGCATGAAGCCACCCCAAATAAATTTAAATAAATTTTCATGACTCGACATTCTGTCCAAAAAAATTTCAAACAAGACAACAAAGGAGTACCAACCGACAGAAAATTTTCACAAATAAGATAATAAATTTTTATCAACCAAAATTCTCCTCACCTTAAATAGGAGGATGTATTTTTGTACCAAAAAATTGGATATCATGAACCCTAAATTTTGAGGCCACCAGAATTATTCCTTGTCATATATGTATGTTTTTTCGAAAATTGGATATCATGAAACCTAAATTGGATATCATGAACCCCAAATCATGAGAAATCTCCCAAATCAGACAAGTATTTGGCTAGATCTACAAATAAATTGGTAGATCTGTCACAAATAGGGTCGAAATCCCCCATAGAAGGAAAAATCTCATGAAATACCAAGACAAACCCACAAAAATTAGGAGTCAGAAAAACCTTACAACACAGCCATGCAGGAGGGAACGATGGTGACACAGCCATACGGGAGGGGGTTCTCGTAGGCCGCCAGAGAGTGGTGAGGGAGAGGGTTTTACCGAGGGTCGCCGGCTCGCTGAGCTTTTTCTTCGACCTCGGATTCTCCGAAGGCAGAGAAAAAAGAGAAGAGAGAGGGTTTTTAGAGTGGAAGGGGATTTGGGGATTAGGGTTTAGGATTTAGAAAGAATCTATATGAGAGAGAAATGAGAAGGAAGAGGAAGAAGATGAGGAAGTTGATGGAAAGGAGGAAGAATGGTTTGTTGGTTTGGGCTCTCCTTCTCCATCTGCTCGTAGAAAAATAGAGCGGAGAGGAAAGAATCGGGAAATAAAGAAAATGGGATTGAAAGACAACCCGTCAACATATATCAATTTTCAAAAAAATTACCAAAATGGCAGCTGAAAGAATTGTGCCAATTTTTTTAGGCATATATTAGTTGACGGTTATTACCGAATCGTCACTAAATAAAAGGATGTTTCTTGACGGATCCTCTAAAACCGTCAACTATTATGTTGTAAGATTGCAAAATTAACATAAAATAAGGCATTTCTTGAAGTTAGGCTAAATCCGTCAAGATAAGCCATTTTCTTGACAGTTTTTCACGACCATTAACTTATAAACCGTCAAGAATCGACATTTTTCTTGTAGTGACTCTTCGAATATTATAACTAATGTCTTCATTAAAGATCTAAAGTTATATGGTCTCAAGTTCCATGATTGCCATTTCCTAATGTAACAACTACTCCCTGTTGCAATACGTGGTGTGTTGCCAAAGCATGTGAGATATGCTATTATACGAGTATGTTTCTTCTTTAATGCCCTTTGTGCTAAAGTCGTAAATTTACATAAATTGCAAGATATACAGGATAATCTTGTGGTCACATTGTGCTTATTGGAAAAATATTTTCCACCATCATTCTTTGACATAATGGTATATCTAATGGTGCACCTTGTCAGAGAGGTTGAACTTGGTGGTCCAGTTTTCTTCCGATGGATGTACCCACCAGAGAGGTTGGTATATTCTAAACTTTGAATTTCTTTATGTAGTAACATGATTGATATTTGCGTAGTTCTTTTTATCTTTATATGTTGTATATTACAGGTATATGGATGTCATAAAGGGTTATGTGAGAAATAAGAATCGTCTTGAAGGGTGTATTGCACAATGTTATATCGTAGAGGAAGCCATTGACTTTTGTTTAGAATTCTTAGCAGATCAGGATGCCATTGGAGTTCCTGCTACGAAGAATAAGGAAAAACCTATAGGCAAAAGGACTATCTATGAAGTTGACCTCTTGTCTTTGGACCAAGCACATCTTTATGTGTTGCACAACACAAATAATGTTCAACCATATATCGAGTAAAGATGTCTATATTCTTTGATAACTTTTTTTATAATTATTTTGCTTTTTACTTAACAACATTCTATTCGTTACTTGACAGGGAGCATGAGTCTTACTTGAAAAAGCTGCAGCATCGTAGAGTGAAAAGTGCAAAGTGGCTAGAAGATGAGCACAACCGCACTTTTATTAAGTGGTTACGATCAAGGGTACTTACTATTCTAATATATTTTATGTTCTACTTATCATAATAAAATGATATACTAAACATAAAAAATGCCAGGTTGAGGCCGAGCAAGAAAACCCAAATAACAATGTCTCTTATGTCTTAAAATGGATAGCTCAAGGGCCTCGACATAATGTGATAAAGTTCTCGGGTTATGCAATTAATGGGATTTGTTATCATACGAAAGATTGTGATGACATACGAGTCAATCAAAACAACGGAGTGACTATAGTGGCAAAGATCGCAAGTTGCTAGCACAAAGGATGACAATTCCATTCTCTCAGATATTGCTTTTTGCGGTGTTATTAAAGAGATTTGGTTGCTTGACTATTACTCTTTTTGGATTCCCGTCTTCAAGTGTGATTGGGTTGATAGCAAAAATAGTGTTAAGGTCGATGAACTTGGTTTCACATTAGTCGAGCTTGGTAGAGTTGGCCATAGGTCTGACTCTTTTATTTTGGCCTCTCAAGCAAAACAAGTGTTTTATGTGCTTGATCAACTGGATGATAAGTGGTCAATCGTTTTATCAACTCGTCAAAGGAATTATTATGATGAAGACAATGACGACGAGGTCATCGATTGTCTTGATACAACTGAAATTTGTAACAAAGTACCAGATATTGAATCATTTGACGTTGTTGATGAAGCTCTCAACTTATTTACATGAAGATTATGAGGGAACTTGGATTGAAAAGTCCAAATCTTATGTTTGACAAAATTACTTATTGCAACCTTTTTGTTTGAATGGTTGAATATTATGTACTGTTAGTTTATTCCATGTGGTAGCTGAACCTTTTTGTTACAATGGATGAACAGTTAACATTATAAACTGTTAAAATCATTCATTTTCATTTGACTTGAATATTTTTTCCCTGCCCGAGCTGGTATGTTGCAAGAAGTAGGCTTTATGGTATTCTTGGATATTTTGAAGCTGTCCCTGATTTGTTATATACTGGAGCTATATTTGATTCCACATTGTGATAGGAGTTGAGATAAATGATTGGAAGTCATTTCAGATTTTCAGTTAAGCTATGTTACTGCATGCCTGTACCTGGATATATAGTTTTAATTTTAGATGATGGGCTTGACCTGGAAATTATATTAAAAAAGTGCTACAGTTACTACTACATTTATTACTTGTATATTGGTAAAAAAAAGTTCTGCAATTACTGCTGTAGTTACTGCTGCAGTTAAGCTAAGAAGAGTGCATGGCTTTGTACATATTTATTAATCATATTTATGCAAAGTATTCAAACTTTGATGTTGTAGATTAATATGTAACTAAGGAATTATTGCTGAATAGTTTAGTCAAGATCAGCATTACTCACAAGCCAATTCAAGCTACAGATTTGAGAAAAGGGTTAGTCTGCATGGCTTTGTTTGCTTCTTTATTTATTGACTCATTTAGAATAAATTATGCATATTTTCCACTGGCTAATGTTCTTCTTCCATGTTGTCTCTCTTCAGCTAGTGCAAAGGCATGGACTCTTCGAATGTGTCTGGTTCAAAAAAAAATGTGGCCCTAAAAATGGCAGAGGGCCAACAAAGTCCAAAAAAGTGAGCAAAATCAAAGACAATGAAGACAGGATAAAGATCTTTTATAACGATGTAGGGCAACCAATTGGCAAGGGAAAAAATGATTTGACAACTTATTGCGGCATCATGGTGAAGTCCTTAGTTAAAATTGCATAAAGTGCCGGATTCAATTAAAAAGAACTTGTGGAGGGCTATCCAGGTAAAACATGTCTTTGCAAGCAGTTAGTTTTTTAGAGATTCATGTATATGCATATAATGATTCAATGTATATGTGTGTGGTTGTCATATTAGTGCCAAGGATTTATGTTCAGTTAGTGAATGTATTATTATTTTGAGTGTCTTGCGTTAGGATTTAGTGTTGTTCATATAATATGGTTGTGTGGTGTCCTATAGGCAGCAACACTTTGGCAGCAACACTTTGTCTATTGGGGTTAGGACCAATTGGCCATTCTATTTTGGTAATAGGCTTGTGGTTAGTAGAGGCCACTAGGCAATGATCTGCCTTGGCAGCATAGCCCTTGGTCTTGCCTTGCATTGCTTGCAATGCAATGCAGTAGCAGCAGGGCAATGTTTGGTTGCATTTGCAAGTAGTTAGCTGCAGTAGCAAGTCTGTATTCATATTACTTTAGTCAAGCAAGTAAGCAAGCAAGTCTGTACAATCCCATTCTCATTATTTACTTTACATTTCTCATATTCATATTACCTTTTTTATATTCTTATTATTTACTTTACATTTCTCATTCCATTTTTTCTCATATTCTCATTGTTTACTTTACGTTTCTGTAGGACAGCAAGCAAGTCTGTATTCATATTACTTCAGTCAAATTAATGGTTTTGATTTTGGTGTAGGCCAAATTTGAATTGGATCCAAATAGTAAGACTTTTGTGTTAGCATGCATGGCTCGGTTGGATTTATGTGAATGAGGGGAACCCTGAGCTTCTCAAGCATCCTCTACCAAAATACAATAGGTTCATAAACCAATATGTGTGGGAGGAATTTGTCAAAAGTAGACTCTCTACAAATTTTAAGGTAAACTTGTAAAATATATTTTTTTATGCATAAAAAGGATAAGTAGGTTCCAATTATATGAACCCTCTTCCGATATTTATCTTCATGTCATGTAATCATAAGGAAATAAGCAAGGTACAAAGTGAACAGAGAGCCAAGAACATGTTTAACCATCGTTTAAGCAAGAAAGGATATGCTGGTCTTAGAGAAGAGCTGGTAAATATATATAATATATATTTCAGTTAACGTGGCTTTATGCATTACCAAATATTAACGTGGTTTTATCTTTTAAAACAGAAACAACACGATTGGGAAAAAATACATAGAAGACCGAAGTTTCTCGTAGACCCAAGCATGAGTTAAGAAGGATTGTACATTTAATGATGATGATACCAAAGAAGTGGCTATGAAAGTGGTGCGTATATGTTGTCCACTAAAATCTGAAGTTATAAAATACATTCATGTTTCACAATTTGTAAAATTTTGTTGTTACTTGTCAATTTTATAGGAGGCATACATCAAACAGAAACAAGAAGAGACTTCGTCGACTGAAGGAATGTCCGAATTTTGACCTTGGCTTTGGGCACTCCTTAACATACGGGGCATATTCGGGGTTTAGGGTTAGGACCGACCCTGACGACATATTTCAAGGTTCCAAAACGAGGAATTAAAAGACAAAATGAATTACTTAAGTCCCAGTTGGAAGCGAAAAAAAGAAACCAAGAATTGGAGGCGATGTTGAAAGAAATTCAAGCCAAAGGTGATTCACAACTATCTGAGAAGCTTGCTTCCAATACCAAAGCAAGTTCCAACAGGAATTATAGGAAGTCTCCGAAGAGTTAACAAGGGTCAGATGGAATTAAGCTTCTGTCACCTAGTTATAAGGTAATGCTTATTACAAATTAGATTTAATCATTATATTCTAATATGCTTTCTATCTTCTATCTTTTATACATAGTTGAAACAAAGTAGTCCGTTAAGGAAGAAACATGTATCAAGTCCGTTAAGGAAGAAACATGTATCACGCCCTGCATTTCACATTGGCACAATAAGCATATATTAAATAATTTAGTTGCCCTCAACCGCCTATATAACATTTATTAATATCCACGATAACTACAAGTTTATTTTGTTTAGAGAAAGGAATGCAAGCTAGCCTTTGGCACAAATGATAATATTGTTGTCGAGGGGGTGGTCTTTGAAAAAGATGGACCACGTGAGAAAATTCATAATGTAGATTTAGGAGAACATAATATAAGGGTTTCAATCACGAAAGCCCTTTCTCCTAATGCAAGCCTCCCCGTGCCCGTTTACGGGGAGATAGAAAATGTTAAAGATGCAATTGGATCTCTCGTAGCATGGCCAAAGAGTTTGTTATTAGTGGTATAGAGGCAATATTATTTAATATGCGTGCTTCAATTATTTTTAAGGAGTATTGTCTTAATAATTTAAATATGCAAAACAGGAAAAAAACATAATGCAAGTTGAAGATGTTACAAGGAATGATGCCGATGATTTTAGTATAATTGATACGTTCAAAGACATGGTGGTGGAAACAATAGATGACATCAATAACGTCAAAATCCCATTAGAGAAAGGGATGTTCGAAGTTGATATATTTTGTTATCTTTCCAAAAAGGCTTTGATGGAATTATGTTCGATGGATTGGCTAGATGGCACCTGTATTACAGCATACATAAAGTGAGAAATTTCATATTATGTGTATTAGTTAATAAAGATTGACACCATATTTATGTACTATTTTCTTTGTTTTGCTTTAGGTTTTTATATGACAAGTTTATAAGCTCTCGGGAAGTTGTGATATTATTCACTCCTTTTTCCATTAGTAAAGCATCAGGATATGAAATATCTAATTTGATTAGAGAGAGACTCCAACTGCAAATCGGAACCAACTATGTTTGATTCCATTCCATTTCAAGAAGTAAGAAGACTTAGTCACTAGCCACATTTTACTTTATTATTCAACTATGTTTGATTCCATTCAATTATAGGGTGCACTGGGTTTTGATTGTGATCGACCTTTCTACCTTTGTTGTTTATTGGTTGGACTCGATGAATTTTAAACCTAGAGGAAACATTTAGTTGCACATATTTACGTGAGTGACATCTTCATTCTCAATTCATTTATTATTATCCGTGTATTCTGATATTCATATAAACTTATTTTCTACTAGTGGGCTTAAAACATCTTATATTGGTGGAAAAAGATCAATGCAAAAGCCAACATGGAAAACTCCCGAGGTAATCAAAATGATATAGGACTTAATAGCTATATAATCATTGATGTGATATTTTCTTTCTACTATGCCCAAAGCAAACAGGAGGTTTTGAATGTGGGTATTTTGTTCTCAAGTTCTTCAGGGAACTTATGGAGGACTGTTTTGTACCGTTCGAGACAAAGGTAAATTGTTCATGAATTTAATCCTTAATTACTATTTTGAAAATTATAGAAATGTAACCATTTTTTTCCTAACCGTCCAGTTAAAACAGTTGGCTGAAAAACCAACATACACAAGGAAGGAAATAGATGAAGTCCGGTGCAAACTTATCGAATTCATTGCCTCTCATATGGCTACATGAGAGTTGAGGTACTTCTTACTTGTAGATGGATACCCTTTCTTTAAAGAGACTGCTCATTGTGCTATCTGTTTTTAAAAGAGGCGATGATGATTCTTGCAGATTGCTAATTTTTATTTAAGTTGTACTTATTTATTGGGTTTTGGCTTTCTTTTTTCTATCTTTCACTGGCGTGGTGGCTAAGCTGCAGCCAGTTTGGTAAGATGTGCGTGATTTCAAAATCCATATTATGATGGAATCTCTCTTTATTTCATTCTTTTTTTATCAAAAATATCTATAAGATTGGGATAATGACAACAATGAGAATTCTCATTGAGTGAATCTCTACCATCTTGTGATGGCACGACATGTTCCTGGAGACGTTTGTCAATCTGAGCCTCTTATCAATTATTTCTTTCTTTTGTCGATCTGAGCCTCCTAAATCGTGGATAAAAAAATGGAATTCATTTCTTGCATATTACTTCCCTGCATTTAATTATGGTCCACACTTCTTATCTCACTGTAAATCTTGTCCAGCCCATTACTTGTTCAAATACCCAAATGTATCACTTCGTACATTACTTGTTTCAAATACCCAAATGTATCATGCATGCTTTCAGTTTGAATTGCCTGCATACTTGGTATTAGTGAAGTATCAGTTGATACTTTCCTGTTCTGCCTAGTAGTTAGGTAACAATGTGGACGTTTCACATGACCAATTGGTCTATTTCCAGTAAGCCTTGGTCATTTGGCCATCGAGCAAGCATGACCTGTTGTGGACATAGCCTAGGTCTGTTCAGGCCTGTGTTTGGCTCTTACTACATACTGGAGGTGGCTTGTGGTTCAGAGTCTAAGTGCATGTGGCCTGGAGGAATTTGTTGGATTTAAGTGTCCAGCAGTATGAGTGTTAGAGGAATAACTGGAGGTGGCCTGTGGTTTAGAGTTTGTGAGTCTAAGTACAGGTGGTTAGTACTTGGTTTGTGCTCTTACTACATACTGCTGCTTATGTTTTATTTTGATATGTGCTATCTGTTTTTAAAAGAGGCGATGATGATACTTGTAGATTGCTAATTTCCATTTAAGTTGTACTTATTTATTGGGTTTTTGGCTTTCTTTTTCCTGTCTTTCGCTAGCATGGTGGCTAAGCTGCAGCCAGTTTGGTAAGATGTACGTGATTTCAAAATCCATATTCTGATGGAATCTCTCTTTATTTTATTTCTTTTTTTATCAAAAATATCTATAAAAATGGGATAATGACAACAATGAGAATTTTCATTGAGTGAATCTCTACCATCTTGTGATGGCGCGACATGTTCCTGGACACGTTTGTCGATCTGAGCCTTTTTAAAGACACATTATTAATTTGTGGATATAACTGCTGCTGCATATAACTGCTGGATTATGTTCTAGTTATCTTCATTTTATTAATTTGTGCATATAACTGTTGGTGTCTAATTGTGCATCTGCAGATGGTATAAAGGGTTTTACTTTGGTTTCTTTTTGGTGGGATAACTGGAATTTTTTGGGCTTTAGCCAATACAGTTTGGTCAGGTATAAGATTCATCTGATTTTAAATTTGAAGTATCTTATTTGTACCTTTATTTATTTGTTGGTTGTAGAATCGTGGATTCTCAAGTTGCTCATGTCGACCGTCTTTTGAAGGAGTCCTTTGTGTTGGTGAATACAGAAGAAATATTTTGATGCCTGGTGCGTTAAAAAGGAAAGAAGATATATATATATATATATATATATATATATATATATATATATATATATATATATATATATATATATATATATTAAAATTTTGTGATATGTTGGTTTAACAAAAACTTGAAAGGGAATTGTTTTTGAAATGTATAGTTAAGATGACGATATGTTAAGCAAAGGATGAAAAAGAGATAGATATATGTAATTAAGGTCGGATATTTGGAATGTAATTAAGATGGTATATTTGGAACTGGAAAATATGAATGAAATGTTTCAGATGTTATAGTATTTGTGTCGTTCTGGAAATTTTGGATGTTCTGGAAATTCATGTTGGTCATTGCTTTTATAACGCATTGATTTATAAGTTTTTACAAATTATATATGGCTAAAACCGTTATGTATATATGTCCTCTACATGACGTTTTATGACTTCTTTCATTGCTAAATTGTTTACAAAATGTTATGAATATATGTTAGTTATCACCTTTTTTATATACATAATGGGACTTTAATCTCGGTTGAATACTTGATCGTTATATATAATGCTCTCTTTAATGTCGGTTTATAAAATTTTGTTATATATACTACAACTATTTATTTTGATTCCAAACAGAACATGTCAGATAAGATATTATTCATAACTGTTATTATATACATTTATAACACCCGTTTTCATCACGGTTGTCCATGTAAAAAAACCGTCATAAAATGTCATATATGACGGTTTTTACCCGACATAAAATGATATTTTTCTTGTAGTGATATAAAATCTCTACATCATAGGTGGATGGTAGAATGGATGTAGCCAATTGATGCTAGAATCTCTCATTAGGGTTAAGTCTCCTATAAAAATTCTATTTTTCCACTCTGATCGACTCTATCTATCTAGTTAAGGTGTCTATCCAACCCTTACTACCTTAAGATAACTAATATCTTTTATAATACTCTATCAACTATGCTCTATCCAGTGATGGAGTAGATGGTTCACCAAGCATGAGCATTCATCCTTCCGAAAGAGGGAATGACGGGAATCCTAAAATGAGGAGGTCAAGAAAGTTAATCGACTTCATTTATGAGTTCCAAAGACGATGGATAAATTCAAAAGTTTTCAAGACAGTTGTGGATTGAAATCCTAATACTTTATCCTATTGCAGGCTCGTCAGCATAATAGCGTAACCAAAACGATATGCTCTAATCTGCATGGGCCACCTAAAAACATGTAATATTCCAGTCCCAAATTACGTAGGACTAGAAGATCATATACATGTCAGCTACGTATCAAGCGGACTCCAGTCCAACTCGAATACGTATAAGCTGTCTTTGTGTTATAATTCTATCCATCAATTAACTATAAATATATCTATCTCAATCCACATAATAAATAAATCAGGAATGAACAATATATATTATGGTCTGCAGCCCAATAATATACATGTTCGATTAGACCTGAAGAACGATATGAGTCTATAAAACTAAGCTAAAAGTAGAGTATAAATAATGAAAATAATATGTAAGCATGATAAAATATCTAAGTCGATCGTAGCAATCATTTCATAATTAGCAGACCAACTCTGCATGACTACTACCTGGAGAGATCACCAGGTCCTTAGGGGACTAGAAAGACACATAATAGACAAGCCTACTTTGACAGTAATAACATGTTTAGAAAGACAAAGAACAACACAAGAAATAAAGATTTAAGGATACACGAATGAAATATAAAGGAAATGGCATGTTGTCGAGAATCATGCTAATAAACAATACTGCAGCTTAATCGAGGTAAAATCACAACTCGGTGGGAGCTCATGGCCCTATAGATCGCAACTCGGTGGGGCTCACAACCTATAGTAAGTCACTATTGCAGCTCGATTGGGGCTCACTTGGATAAGTTCGACTTGAAGGCAGACGAAGGGATATTCCTGGGGTATGCTGCCAAGAGTAAGGTATATAGGATTTTTAATGAAGGATCTACGATTGTTGAATCTATTAATGTTTCTTTTAATGAGCTCAAAAGTCAAAAATCTAGCGAAATTGATGACGAAGATGTACAAAACAAATCCAAGGCACCTGAAGATACTACTACCAATGAGAACTATCTGGAGAGTCTACCTAAGAAAATAAAATTCATGCCAGACCATCCAGAGATACTTGTTATAGGTGATGTATCCAAGGAAGTAGGTACGCATTCTTCTACTAGAGACATAATAGCAAACGTAGCTTTTATTTCTCAAGTAGAACCTAAATCAGTAGCATATGCTTTTCTTGATGAGTTTTGGATTGGTGCCATGCAAGAGGATTCAATTTGAGAGAAATCAAGCTTGGGAACTTGTTCCTAAACCTATTGGTCAATCGATAATTAGTACCAAATGGGTGTTCTGAAATAAACTTGGTAAGGATGGCATATTCTACGCAACGAAGCATGCCTAGTCGCATAAGGTTATAATCAAGAAGAAGGAATTGATTATGATAAGACATATTCTCCTGTTGCTAGACTAGAATCTATTCGTATGTTTTATGCATTCTCATATTTTCATAATTTCAAATTTTTTCAAATGGATGTTAAGAGTGCATTTTTAAATAGTTTTATATAATAAACGGTTTTTTTGATACAACCCCCTGGTTTTAAGGATTTTCAAAAACCTGATCACGTTTTCAAGTTAAGAAAGGTACTTTATGGACTCAAACAAGCACCGCGTGCTTGGTACGAACGTCTATGTACTTTTCTACTTGAAAATGATTTTTTAAAAGGAAGAATTGATACAACTTATTTATCAAAACTTTAGATGATAGTATTTTACTTATGCAAATATATGTTGATGACATAATTTTTATTTCTACTAACGAAAAGCTCTGTCAAGATTTTGCTAAGTATATGCAGAGTGAGTTTGAGATGAGTATGATGGAAGAACTCAACTACTTCCTAGGACTTCAGATCAAACAATACTCGCAGGGAACCTTCATCAATCAAACCAAGTACACAAAGGACTTACTAAAGAAGTTTGACTTCGACAACGTAAAGCCTATTGGCATTCCAATGGCTACATCAACTCGACTTGACATTAATGAAAGTGACAAACCAGTCGACCAACATAAGTATCAAGGTATGATTAGTAGTTTACTTTATTTAACTGCTAGTCATCCTGATATTATATTTAGTGTTTGTATTTATGCACGATATCAAGCTAACCCTAAGGAATCACACTTATGTGCAGTTAAGCGTATCTTTCGATACCTTAAAGAAACTTCTACTGCCGGCTTATGGTATCCCAAAACTATATCATTTAACTTAACGGTTACTCTGATACTGATTTTGCTGAATGCGAAGTAGATCATAAAAGTACCAACGGTACGTGTCATTTCCTAGGTAAAGCTTTAGTCTCTTGGTTCAGCAAGAAATAAAATTCTGTAGCATTATCAATGATTAAGGCTGAGTATATCAACGCAGGACGTTGTTGTGCTCAAATTTTATGGATGAAACAAATCTTAGAAGACTATAATCTGTACTACACTAAGATTCCCATATATTGTGATAATAATAGCACTATTTATCTGACTAAAAACCCAATATGTCACTCACGCACTTTCACGACCCGCACCCGGTAGAAGGACACAAGACCGTAGGTACGTCCACCCTATGCCGCAATGTCGGCGATAGAACGCTGTCCTAGATTATACAACTATAACACAATATAATAGTACCTGTCAATAATACTCTTCATACGAAGGAAAATCATAGAAAGATACAACTCAATCACAAATAGGTAAAGAGGAATAACAGCACGACATAGAAATAGATAGATGTCAAAGTACAATACAAGCCAAATAGAAATAAGTCTAAGTGTCATCAACACATCTCAAAGGGTATATAAAATAATATAACATCTCAGAAAGGTAACTGGAGATAAATCCAGACAAATGTCCTAATAGTCTAATATAGCCATTATTGGTGTCTCCTCTAGGCTAGCTGGATCCTCCTGATCCAGGTCACAATCGTCACCTATGACTGCTCCATAATAGGTCGTGTAGAAATCTATCAAATCCTCTGAAAAATATATCCAGTCAGGATTGAAGCGAAGTACTTAAACTCTGAAAGCAGTTCCCTTACATGATAGAAAATATATAACTCGCAATAGAATAAAATAAATGATATACTGGAATAGACATATAGAGGAATAGAGGAATAACATCATGAAGACATAAGATTACTGAGTACATAAATAAGATAGAGAACATATTAACTTGAATGAACACTAGTGATTTAGAGCATAAACAGTTATGTGATTGGTTTAGGTTGTACATAATTATTCTACGATAATTCGATTATACGTGAAGGTATAATCGACATATACATGATTACACTAAGGGAAATCATACAACTACTTCTACTCCCCCGTCCCAATCAATACACATGGATCTGATCATGACATGTTACGTACATGATTATTAGTTTGCACATGAAGCACATGTGAGCATATGGGAGTACATGAGAGCACACAAGAGTATATGAATAATACGAATACAAGGAGTATACGATGTACATGATAAAATATATGAACATGAAATACCTGATGTATCCGATGAGGGATAACATCTCCTGACAAGATCCATTTAGTATCAATCCGTGTAACAATGTGTCAACATCAAGTAAAGTAGTCTAGAGCAGGTAATAGATACTATCATGATAAAAACAATCAGAGGTAGGTACTCACTTGATATCCTGAGCAACGACTGTGTATTGATATTTGAACTGGCGTCACAAAGACCTATTATAAATTTACAAGGTTACAAAGTGTTCTAGCGTAAACAATAGATTTAAATACATTATATGCTGCTAGGCCTTTTCTAGGTCAGAGAAGTCAACAAGGTCAACTCTAGTCAACTGGTCAACTTTGGGTCAAACTTGGTTTAATTAGTCTAATCTTGGTTGTATGAGTCAAAATCTAGGATTATGGAACCATACTCTAAATTTCTAGGTTATAATAGTTAATTAGGATAGCATGGTATCCTACCATATCCTAATCTATCTTAGCCACTAAAAGCCTATATCCTACTAATTGATACAAAACTCAAGCCATTCCCTTTTCTCTTTACCCATGACTGATACTAAAACTTAACTGAATGAAACAATGGAAAATGAACAGTAGTAGAAGGCTGAGGTAATCTCCGAACCCCCAAACTGGTTAACTGATGCTAATAAGTATCCTATACTCTGCTATTTAACAGGAAGTGACTGATACATAATTAATAGGGACTAAAATCAAGGATCCTAAAACTGATAACAATACAGGGGCTAAACAATATAGAAATATGGACTGTCCTATATTTTTAATCGACTGAACAAAAGGCAAGACTGAAACATTAGGCTCAACAAATCAAATAGGACTGAAATAAGAATGCATGAACTGATACCTTGTCCACACAAGGAATGAACCTATGCTAGCAGTCCCTACTCTTGGAACTGAAAAATTGAATGAATAAGGACTGAACTTTATGAAGGTATGGGATAAATAAATACATAAATTGGGACAGATACTAAAACAAAATAGGACTGAACAACATTAAAAAGTGGACTGATCAAAGATATACAAGTAGAGACTGAACAATTTAAGGAAATAGAACTGAACAAATTACCTCATATTTACTGAATAATATCTGAACTTAGTGTCCAATTAAGGACTGAACAAATAGGTAAGTACTGAAACTATAAAGTAAGACCCCTCACTCTCCATTACCTACTCGACTAACCTCTAATCACCTGTGCACCCAAGTCCCCAAACTGGTACCATTACAAGCAAGATCTAAACAATAAAGGAATGTGACTGATCATATAATGATGACTAAACCTAAACTATTGGGACAGAAACTAAATTGATAACTGATATCGAGTATAAAGGACTGAATAAATAACTAAATGTACTGAAACTCAGTAAGTTCAAGTTGACTGAACATATAAAATGAGTGATACAATATGAAATATCCAAGGAATGAACAATAGAGGCTGATACTTAAGAAGGTAAGGGACTGTAACAATTAAATTAAACTAAGTCAATATGATTGAATCAATGAAGCCCAAGACTGAAACTAAAATATCCCTATAGTACTGATGCTATCATGCTCAACTGATACATTAGAAAAGTTAAGACTGAATCAAAATGTGAAGTAGGGAATAAACTTCATAGATAACTGATGTATAATTCAACAAAGGATTAAACAAAATAAGGGACTGGACATAGTGTCAACTGATACCAACAAATAGGATTAAAATAAGCATATGAACGGCTGAAACATATGAATTAGGGACTAGTCATATGGACTAACTCGAGCCCCCCATCTACATTAACTGTTACAATATGAAGTAGGGACTGATACCATATTTTAATATGGGACTGAAATACTATGCTAATACCAAATTGATATGACTGAATAATAGAGGAATGACTGAACACACATAGCTGACACATGGGAATGACTGATACACTATTAACTAATGACTGCTATTACCTAAATCCTGCCTCATATCAATCCACATCCTATCCAACATTTCAAAATGCATATTAATAGTCCCTTAATAATACAAGCAGTCCACTCTATATAATAGAACATTTGACTCATAAGTACAACAGTCCATACATGTTTACAAGTCCCTAAGGCACACAAAACACACCAAACTTATTCCTATTCACTAGATAGGCTTACCAATGCTTAATCCATAGCAAAGCACTCCTAATACAATGGTTAAACTGAAATTAGAGCATTGAGTACTCTTTTAGCCATTTTGTCAAACACTTGGCATGCGTATTGTCATGCCCCGCTCCCGTAGGAGCGATCGTCTTCGCTAAGGTGTGATGTCGCACGAGCCTAGATTGCGCTCGTGCAAGGCGAGTTCCATAATGGCCGATTACAACGGCTGCAACGGGGTCGTCGCACAAAAGTCCCAAGCAGAGACATTGAATAATAGCAGCATAAATTTGAAGCAACACACAAGTTATTCAAAAGTTCTTTATTGATATTGAAACAAGGATTACAATGGGGCACAAGGCCAATATTACAATCAATCAAGCTCACTCTTCTCATATTTTACAAGTTCACTCAGCTCTCTCTCATCTCTCAATACATGTCTTGAACCAACGGATGCTTTGGAAGGCGATGCCCATACATTATGTCCCGTATAAGTCTTGACTCTACGCAACCGTACGCTTTGAATCGCCAAGAAACTCCATGCCTCGACGCATCCAAGCGAGCTCTGCGCCACGAACTTCTACCTGTGCCTGCACATGAAAACTATGTGGGTGTCCGTACTCAACTGTACTGGTGGAATGAGCTCTTCGCCCACCCATACAAAATCGACACGTTCATTTACTTTATGCAACATAGTCCCTTTATGATTGTCTTTCTACTCTTTCCTTAGGATCAGTTTTAGGACAGATGCCTTGGCCTATTTTGTGTCTCAAGACCATCCCGTGCTTGCATCAACGTTAACCTATCAAGTCGTGCTTGCCTTACGGCCCGAAATCAAGACGCAACTACTCGGTGAGACTCTATTTCCATGTGATCGTGCTACAAATTTATCGTGCCGTGCCTCGCAACTCAGTATGACTTAACCATATTGCTGTCTCGCGGCCCTTGCTACTTTGATTACCAACTGACCCAATCAAGACTTCTGAGCTAAGTGTCACTCGACCGACTTTGCCTTTGCGGCATTTCCTGACTTAAACTCAAGATGACTCAAATCCAACTTATACAGCTTATATGCCGACAATGAAGAACATGTAGGCAACTCTAAGGGGGGTGGTGAATAGAGTTTATAACAATAATGGCTAAATAAAAAATTAAACTCTTTTCACCAACAGTAAATAATCAGAGTAAATGACGAAATAGAAAGTTCAAGAGAGCATACGCAAACACAGTCGTTTTTAACCTGGTTTCTCTCGTGGAGGACTAGTCCAGGCCTGAGAAATCTAGCTAAGGATTAAATCTACTATTTGTGAAATAGCAGTTACACCCTGTGCCTTTTCTTCAGAAGAGCACGTCAACTTCTTACAAAGATCGCTGTGGTGATGCTTAGAATTTTCCAAGCAATTTTATTAACTCTTGCACAAACTCCTAACTGAATAGCACTGAACACTTTGAGGCTTAGGAAGCTTGTGGCTAGTAGATAAGAAGGTTAAGGCTTATATGAGGCTTATAGAGAAGAGAAGAGAAAGATTGGATGATTGAAAATGAGAGAATTCAAGGCCTATTTATACTAGTTGGGAAAGGCAGAATTTGGCCAGAATTCTTTGTCAAGAATTCAATTTTTTTTACCATTGGACAACTAGCATACAACAAACCCTAAAAATTAGGGTCCTATAATTCAGGGGACAGAGTTCAGCCCGAACTCTGTGTGGAGGCAGAGTTCGGCCCGAACTCTGTCTCCAGAAGACAGAATTGCTCAAATGGGCTTTGGTGGGCTAGTTTAGTTTGATGGAGCTATTGGTTTATGTTTGTAGACAAGATATAGGCCCGAACCACGCAGTGCTACTCAGTTTACATTTAGCTAGACTCAATAAATGTAAAAATACAGACTCAAAAACTGAGTATGCTGCAGGAGAGAGCCGACGTCCGTCTTGCACTGAGTTTTGTCTTGATGTGTCATATTGAATTATGACAAGTATCATATTGCTAATTTTATCGGTATTTGGTTGACTGTAATTTTGTGTCAACAATCTCCCCCATATTGATAATTGACAAAATAATATTTGTATATTCAATGTTCATAACTGGACACAAGCAGTAGTCATGCATAGAAGCAATAGCTCCCCCGTAAAAATAGCTTCCCCATAAATATTACTTCTCTGTAAGCCAATGTTCCTTTTTCCTGATAAACACAATCTCTACCAAAACATAGATATCACATGATATGATATGAATATCAAATAATACTCCCCCTTTTGTCATTTAGCAAGATGCGTATCGAATATAAATAGCAAACTTAAACAAACAAAAATTTATTAAAGAAAGTAATTGGCAAGCACACCATAGTAATGATAAATTGCAGATAAAGTCTGAAGAACCACATAACATAGAGTGTACTCATATAATAAAAGCAACTACATAAATAGAAGTCCATAATGCATAAAAAAATAAGATCCTCAACAGCAGCAGCAGGTAAGGGACCACATCCATCATGGAGCTCAAGATGGTCCAGCGCCGTCAGATGGATCAGTATCCGAACAACGAGGATCCACGAAGGCCGTATTCGGATCCAGATAGCGCATATCCTAAGGGTCGTCGATACGGTATCTGTCGCGAGATGGATCCCACTCCATAGGAAGTGGCATAGAAGGATGCCGAGATATAGTGTACCGGATGTCATACAATAAGTTGCTGATGGCACTCATCTATAAGGTGGTACGATAGTCGAGATGGGTCCAGCGGTCGTCCTCCAACGTGAAACGATCACGAAGCATGGTCTGAATAGACTCAAGAGTAGTAGGAGGTGCGGGCGCAGGCTGCCCAAGAGCAGGTGCATCAGCCTGAGCATCAGAATACTCGGACTCAACAGGAGACCCGCAGCTACCTGAAGCCGCCTTGCCTTAGATAGAAAGACAGGGACTGGAAGGAATTGGCACTCATCGAGAGGGACATGAAAGGCACAAAAAATAATAAGCAAATAGAGAGCATAGACCAAAGATCATGGGCTCTTCCTTGCATTGATCATCCAGTCCATCATAGTACGTAGAAGGTTGAACGGGACATGGAAGTGAAGGTGATACAAAGCAAAAATCTCAAAATATGAAACTTTATCAGTCGATCCCGCTTTGGACAGGATCGTAGAAAAGACAATACGATGAAGCTCGTAGAAATAGGGGTTAAGGAATTTTGCAAGTAACTTGCGTGGACGTGTGTTTGGTGTACACAAGTTGTCCTTGAAACTCTCAAGGGAAGACCCATCGAGAAATTGAAACTTGCGTGCATCGACAAGCTTCTCCTACGAGTTGGGTTCCAGAATCTTGAGATATTCCACAAGTTCAAAGTCATCGAATGAGATGTCAATTCCAGCAACACTAGAATATAAACGTGTATCATCAGATGTGAGATTGCAATAAAACATTTAAATTGCATTCAAGTAGATAAGTGAAGTAGTAGTAACTAAGTCATCAAGACACAAATCATAAAATAATGAGTCATAACGAGAAAAGATGGTGAAGTTGATAGGATGACCCGCGCACACGGGCCGTGATCGAAAATCATTGAACCATAAATTTGAGGCGTCCAATGACACAAAAATTCGATCATCGAATGTGTCAGGGTCAATGGGTCGTGGTGGATTGAAAAGAGGGTGAATAGGTTGATCATCACGAGGAGGAGAAGGGTTCGATGAGGAAGCACCCTCAGTTCTAGCCCTCTTTCCTCTATTAAACAACCTGGGTGCCATAAAAAATAAAGAAAGTATGATATTGAGATGGAGAAAAGGAAGAAAATATACCTCAAGAGAATAGTGGAGGATGGAAGAGAATGATGCAAGAGATCTTCTCCTTGAGTTTGGAGAAGAAATTCTCACTAGGAAGAGAAATATAGGATTAGGGTTTGAAGAGGAAGGAGTTGGCGAAGTTTTGGAGGAGGCAATGGAGGAGAGAGAGGGAGAACCCGATTTTTAAAAAAGGGGTTCAAATGGTCGAGTGAAATCAGTTAGAAATAAGTTTGAAACCAATGCTGAGTTTAAGACAAAGAAAGTAGGGAAATGTTTTTTAGAAATTCAAAAGTAAATGCCCTAGAGAAAATTTTCAAATACAAGCTGAATAGAGTGAACGAAATAAAGTTCAAAAATTTGAATTTAGCAAGTTATAAATAAAATTAAACTATATAATAAACAAGGAGTTATGACATAATTCAGTATGGTGAAACTTCCATGGGGTAGCTACAGGGGCCAGATCCCAGCTAACGGTAGTCCAAAGACTAGTGCACCGTGTCGCTTAGGCTTTTACGCCTTGTTGTCAGAAGGACCCTTTCGGCTTGTACCCATAGCAAAGTCATCATAAAGAACCATGACATAATCGATATTTGTGCAGGTCAATTTAATGAATAATCGCTTCATCCAAAATTCCTAATTCACGATAAAGAAAATTGAATCGCTCTTCGGATAGTGGTTTTGTAAAAAAATCTGCCAGCTGATGATCAGTGACAATAAATTCTAAATTTATAGTGCCATTCTGTTGATGATCACGCAAAAAGTGGTGACGAATTTCAATGTGTTTCATGCGTGAGTGACATATAGGGTTCTTAGTAAGGTTAATAGCACTAGTGTTGTCACAGAATATAGGAATGTGCATAAAAGATAGATTGTAGTCTGCAAGGGTTTTCTTTATTTACAGAATTTGCACAACAACGACCAGCTGTGATATATTCAGCTTCTGTTATGGATAGTGCAACAGAATTCTGCTTATTGCTAAACCATGAGACTAAAGCTTTGCCTAATAAATGACACGTGTCACTTGTACTTTTACGGTCGACTTTTTATTCCACAAAATTAGCATCCGAATAACCAATAAGGTCAAAGGATGTAGATTTGGGATACCACAAGCCCACTATAACAGTACCCTTAAGGTATCGAAAATACGCTTCACGGAGGACATGTGTGATTCCTTATGGCTAGCTTGATAGCGAGCACACAGACAAACAATAAACATGATATCGGGACGACTAGCAGTTAGATAAAGTAAACTACCAATCATACCTCGATACTTATGTTGGTCAACATGTTTGCCGCTTTCATTAGGTTCTAGCTTGGTCGTAGTAGCCATAGGGGTGCTGATTGGTTTGACATTGTCAAGATCAAACTTCTTTAGCATCCTTTGTGTATATTGACTGGCTGATGAAAGTTTCTTGCGAAGTTTGTTTGACTTACAATCCAAAGAAGCAGGTGAGCTCCTCCATCATGCTCATCTCAAATTCGTTCTGCATACACTTAGCGAAATCTTGGCATAGATTTTCATTAGTTGACCCAAATATGATATCATCAATATAGATTTGTACTAATAGAATGGTGTCTTAAAAACTTTTGATAAAAAGTGTTGTGTCAATCTTCCCTTTTAAAAAACTTTTATCTAGCAAGAAATTGCTTAGGCGTTCATACCAAGCTCTGGGGGCTTGTTTGAGGCCATATAGCGCTTTCTTGAGTTTGAAAACATGGTCGAGAAATTTGTGATTTTTAAAACCAGGGGGTTGTTTTACAAAAACTTCCTCCTTAATAAAACCATTCAAAAAATTACTTTTGACATTCATTTGGAAAAGTTTAAAATTCTGAAAGTTTGCAAAGGCATAAAGCATCAAAATGGATTCAAGTCTTACAACAGGAGCATACGTCTCATCGTAGTCGATACCTTCCTCTTGGTTGTATCCTTGAGCTACTAGACGAGCTTTGTTGCGAGTGACTGAACCATCTTCATTTACTTTGTTACGAAAGACCCATTAGTTACCAATAATCGAATGGTTAGCTGGTTTAGGAATAAGTTTCCAGACCTAGCTTCTCTCGAATTGGTTGAGTTCTTCTTGCATAGCTAAAATCTAAAACTCATCATTAAAAGCTTCTAAAATAGTTTTAGGCTCAATTTACAAAATAAAAGCAGTGCTAGCAATGGAATCTCTTAACGATGATCGAGTACTTACTCCGCGTGATACCTCACCTATTACCAAGTTTTCTGGGTATGACGGCTTAAATGCGAACTTCTTCAGTAAGCCCTCCGGAGAGTTGGTTTCAGGGGTGGTATTCATCGGCGTAGAAGTTAATGGCTCAACATCATCGTCGGAGATAGCTGTTGTACTATTTTCCTCATCAAAAGTCATATTAGTAGACTCTTCTAAAATCATTGAGTATTTGTTGAATACTCTATATCCCTTGCTATTGGCAGCATAACCAAGAAAAATACCGTCGTCAGCTTTGGCATCAAATTTGCCTAAGTTGTCTTTGGTGTTTAGGATAAAACAGCGACAACCAAATACTCTAAAATATGAGACATTAGGAGTCATACCAAACCAAAGCTTATAGGGTGTTTTCTTCGAAATAGGTCGAATAAGCACCCTATTTAAAATATGGCATGCCGTACTGACAGCTTCAGCCCAAAAATATTTCGGAAGTAAAAATTTATTCAACATGACTCTAGCCATATCGCCAATAGTCCTATTCTTTCGCTCTACAACGCCATTTTGTTGAGGAGTTCGAGGACACAAAAACTCATGATCAAAACCATTTGATTCGCAAAACCTTTCAAAATCGGAATTTTTGAATTCGCCTCCATGATCACTTCGGATTCAATTAATCATGTAGCCTTTTTCGTTTTGGACCTTTTTGGCAAAGATTTTGAAACTGAAATCGCATCGCTTTTGTTTTAAAGGAAGAAAACTCAAGTAAATCTAGAAAAATTATCTACTATAACAAAAGCATAGAGTTTTCCACCAAGACTAGCTACTCTACTGGGACCAAATAAGTCCATGTGCAGTAATTGCATGGATCTAATAGTACTTACAGTATTTATGGAATGAAATAAAGATTTGGTTGCCTTATTCAGTTCACATTCGGCACATACCGTGTCCTTCTTGAATGTGATGTCGGACATACCTCTTACTAGCTTCTTTGTTTATAGCCTGGATATAGTATCCATATTGGCATGACGAAGATGCTGGTGCCACAATACTCTCTCATCCTTGTGGGCGTAGAGGCATCTTCCTGTACTGTTAGTATTTCTAGATAGATAGAAAATATAGATGTTATCTTCTCTTATCCCTTCAAAAGCAATGTCTTCTATTGACCTATCATAAATAAAGCATTTATTTTGTCCAAAGTTAATATTATATCCATGATCAGCAAGGTGACTTATGCTGAGCAGGTTATGCTTTAACTCGGTCACTAGGTAGACATCCTTTATTACAAGAGAAAGAGGATAACCAATAGTACCATTACCTATGATGTAGCCCTTTAAATTATTACCGAATGATACATACCCTTTCCTCTTCATCGATAGTGATACGAAAAGATTTGCGTCTTCCGTCATATGTCGCGAGCATCCACTATCAAGAATCTACTTGCTTTTAGTTGAAGAAGGAAGGTCCACCTACATCACGAGTAAATGTGAACCTTGGTACCGAAGTTCTTGTGGGTCCTGAAATGTTAGTCTTTGGTACCCATGCATATAGATTGATATAAACTAATTTCCTAATTCTACACTATGGTGAGATATTTTAGTGCCCCGCTCCTTGCGATCCACTATGTAATACCGACGGCTTGCTGACCCAGTCTTGAACTGAGTATTCGGGAAAACCTTTGCCGGTATCGATTGATCACGGATGAAATGCAATGAACCTTTCCAATTGATGGATTGGCTTCTATTGAAATAAATCCAAGAGTTTTGTTGGATGTTTTTTTTTGCTGCTTGGTTTTGATGAATGCGTTTTCGTGTTGATTTTCGATGATTGGTTTTTATTGTTCGCTTTCATCGTATTTTGCATTTATTTCGAATCTTGAGAGAAAGAGACGAAGTATGCTAATCAATTGTTGGTGCCAATGTAGGATACGTGAACTGTTCGTGAACGACGCGTGAAGTCCGTCCTTCTCTCAACTAAGATTCATCTAGGTGAGTTGCTTCAACCGAACAAATATTGATCTGTACGCCTAATAAAAATGATCTCTAGTCTACTCTGTTGCCTTGTCCCTATGATCAACGATACCACATCTACAAAAGATAAGAGAAGATAATTGAATTGAATCAAATGCATGGTTATGTATTATTACTCTATCTGCTCCATAAGAATGATCATCTGTTTGGTTACTAAGTATGCTTGAAAATACAAACATGTATAGACGAACTTGTACGTATTGAAATGAACACGAAGGCACGAAATGAACGTGTCGTATATCTGTGCATAAGTCCAAGTGTGTCTCATCTGATAGAACGGCTAGAACATGCATTTGGTCTCGGACAACTTGTATACAAGAAAATATTTGTCTCTCGGGTGGTATCTGGGGGCACCTGGAACCACTCAGCCTAGGAGAGATTAAGAGCACCCTGAGGTAAAAGAGACCTCATGTTAAAAGGGTAGCCGACATCTGAGTCCTTAGCGACGAGCTGAACCAAAGAGTCATAACGGCTAATCATGGGGATACCCATGGACCAACATGTAGAATAGTCCACCTGTATGACCCGAATTACAACATCAATATCTGCAAGAATGAAACATGAATTACTCGTTATGCAAATTGTGCTAACATATTTTTGTGCAGGGATGACTATCGGCGAAGGTAAGTTGCTTATGAAATACTTCTACTATCATGTTCTTATGAATTGTTAAAAGGAACTTAGACAAGTAGAAATATCACTAGTAAATGTTAGCTCCACATGTTGATTTAGTGCAGAGATTTACGAGTTCGGCCAAAAGCCGCTTGCCAGTACATGATGTGTGCTGACCCACGTTGTGGGCATCCTTTTCAGAAAGCAAAAGGAGACAGGGGGATTCAAGTGAGGCACTGAAGCTCGTCTAGCCTAGTCGAGCTCGTGGATTGCCTCAAGCTTCATTTTCTTTTTCAGTCAATTTACAAGTTTCTCTTCCTTTGAAGGTGTCTTTTCAATTCCAGCATGTAATAAAGGGATATGATGTATGGACATTGCGACTATTTTCCAAAAAGAGTTTTAAAGAGAATTATGTAGCCAAGATAAGGCAATCTGAGTTTACAAAGCTTTGTACTTGTATTCCTATCAAGTTTATCAATAAAAGAAGTATTTCTATTTCAAATCTCTGTGTTTAATATTTGGTTTTCTGCAATTAATGGGTGCGTGCGTGTGTTTTTGCTTGACTAGTTATTTTGTGTAGGTACATGGCCTTGTGCAAGCGCAACTTAGGCTTGTACGGCATCACGCCTTAGCGAGGACGAACGATCCCGCAGGGATCCAGGCAAGACGGACGACCCTAGCGGGATCAGGACGTGACAAAGTGGTATCAGAGCACGGTTTTACGTCCTTGGCCTCTTGCAAATATCATTTTTGAAAAAGTATATAAAGTATTTTGATGGCTTTCAAAAGTCCCGATTTTGAGTTATGAAAACCAATGCCCCATACAATAAGTCCATAATATTTTATGGCGCTGACAAAAGTTATACTCTTTTGTAGAGAAATGGCCCCTTCTCGACCAGCTGCCTCGACTGATCCGATAGAACGGATCATGACCCTGTTGGAACTGCAGAGGCAAGATAATGAGGAGCATGGCCAAATGCAACATACCCGACTGGAGGCCCAACAGAAGCAATTGGATTCCTTGACCCAACTTGTAACTACGTTTGCGGCAAATCGAGATACAACCGCAGCAACCAAACCAATGGGAACGCCCGAGATTGAGACCGAAGAGGGTGACGAACGCCAGCCGATGCAAAGGCACTCTTCCTTTAATCCAAAGGACTTCTTGGATGTGAAACCTCCAAAATTTGAGGACAGGACATCACCTGACAAAGTGGTAGACTGCATCGATAAAATGGAAAGTCTGTTCACATTCGTAGGAGTTTCGAGTAGCAAGAAGGTATTATGTGCCGCTCTGCTACTACGACTGCGGGCAAAGGACTGGTGGAAGGCGAAGAAGCCGACGCTGCTCGCAACGGCTAGGAATAGAAAGATCTCATGGGCCTCGTTCAAGAAGACATTTCTGGATCAATATCTGCCTCCAGCCATGAGCAAGAAAATGGAGAATGACTTCATCACACTGAAATAAGAAGACATGTCCATAGAGGACTATGAATCAAAATTTACCAAACTGGCAAATTTTGCTGCTGTTATGTTATCGACGGAACAGACTCGCATAGATCGGTTCGTTGAAGGTCTGAATGACGACATTCAGTTGAGTGTGCTGAACCGAGAATGTGGGTCGTAGTCTCAGGCCTTTGAGGCAGCGCTACAGGTGGAATAATTCAGCCTGAGGAATGTCAACAAAGATTCAATATGGTCGCAACTAGCCTACTTAGAGGTACCACGATGGTAAGAAAAAGATCGATGGGGAACCACGAAATAATATAGTCTATACCTACTGCGGTCGACGAGGACATGCGAATGAAGACTGTCGCTATGCAAAAGGTTTAGAATACAGTCACTGTGGAAGCGTGGACACCCCAAGGAAGTTTGTCGTGTCATAAATAAAGCTTGTTTCAGCTGTGGCAAACAGGGTCACACCGTCAGAAATTGTCAAAAGAAAAATCAAAACTGAGATGAGATAGAGGAGCATGGGTCGCTGCTAGGCCCACCGTCGTTTCGAGACAATCCTCAGAATCAGCAGTTACGGAATGCTAACACTGTGACAACGTATGTCTATAATCTCTCCACCTTACTTGATCCTGAATGCAATACTATTGGAGGTGAGTTTGTATCTTAAGTTTTGAGGACAAAACTTTTTCTCAGGAGGTTATTATATAGTACCCCGTTCCTTGCGGTCCACTATGTAATACCTACGGCTTGCTGACTCAGTCTTGAACTGAGCATTCGGGGAAACCTATGCCGGTATCGACTGATCACGGATAAAATGCAATGAACCTTTCCAATTGATGGATTGGCTTCTATTAAAATGAATTCAAGAGTTTTGTTGGATGTTTTCTATCGCTGCTTGGTTATGATGAATGCGTTTTCGTGTTGGTTTTTGATGATTGGTTTTCATTGTTCGCTTTTATCACATTTCGCATTCATTCCAAATCTTGAGAGAAAGAGACGAAGTATGCTAATCAACTGTTGGTGCCAATGCAGGACGTGTGAACTGTTCGTGAACGACACGTAAAGTCCCTCCTTCTTTCAACTAAGATTCATCTCGATGAGTTGCTTCAACCGAACAAACATTGATCTGTACGCCTAACAAAAATGATCTCTAGTCCACTCTGTTGCCTTGTCCCTATGATCAACGATACCACATCAACAAAAGATAAAAGAAGATAATTGAATTGAATCAAATACAAGATTATATATTGTTACTCTATCTGCTTCATAAGATTGATCATCTGTTCGGTTACTAAGTATGCTTGAAAATATAGACATGTACAGACGAACTTGTACGTGTTGAGATGAACAAGAAGGCACGAAATGAACGTGTCGTATATCTGTGCATAAGTCCAAGTGTGTCTCATCTGATAGAACGGCTAGAGCATGTATTTGGTCTCGGACAACTTGTATACAAGGAAATATTTGTCTCTAGGGTGGTATCTGGGGACACCTGGAACCGCTCGGCCTAGGAGAGATTAAGAGCACCCTGAGGTAAAAGAGACCTCATGTTAAAAGGGTAGCCGACATCTGAGTACTTAGCGACGAGCTGAACCAAAGAGTCACAGCGGCTAATCATGGGGATACCCCATGGACCAACATGTAGAATAGTCCACCTGCATGACTCGAATTATAACTTCAATATCTGCAAGAATAAAACATGAATTACTCGTTATGCAAATTATGCTAACATATTTTTGTGCATGGATGACTATCGGCGATGGTAAGTTGCTTATGAAATACTTCTACTATCATGTTCTTATGAATTGTTAAAAAAACTTAGACAAGTAGAAAGATCACTAGTAAATGTTAGCTCCACATGTTGATTTAGTGCAGAGATTTGCGAGTTCGGCCAAAAGTCGCTCGCCAGTACATGATGTGTGCTGACCCACGTTGTGGGCATCCTTTTTAGAAAGCAAAAGGAGACAGGGGGATTCAAGTGAGGCACTGAAGCTCGCCTAGCCCAGTAAAGCTCGTGGATTGCCCTCAAGCTTCATTTTTTTTCCAGTCAATTTGCAAGTTTCTCTTCCTTTGAAGGTGTATTTTCAATTCCAGCATGTAATCAAGGGATATGATGTATGGGCATTGCGACTATTTTCAAAAGAGAGTTTTAAAGAGAATTATGTAGCCAAGATAAGGCAATCTGAGTTTACAAAGCTTTGTACTTGTATTCCTATCAAGTTTATCAATAAAAGAAGTATTTCTATTTCAAATCTCTGTGTTCAATATTTGGTTTTCTGTAATTAATGGGTGCGTGCGTGTGTTTTTGCTTGACTAGTTATTTTGTGCTGGTACATGGCCTTGTGCAAGTACAAATTAGGCTTGCACGGCATCACGCCTTAGCGAGGACGAACGATCTCGCAGGAATCCAGACAAGATGGACGACCCTAGCGGGATCGGGGCGTGACAGATATGACCATGTAATCTACAGTATATTCAAGTAGCATGCCTATTTGTGTTGGGAGCAGGTTGATAATGATATCTATATGCAGTATGGTAATAGTTATGTGGAATAGTAGAATAGTGACTATATGTAGCAGCAGGATGATGGTTATGTCTATGTACAGCATGGTGATAGTTAGCAGGATAATTGTTATGATGTCTATGTGCATGTGGTTTATGTGTTGTATGGGAGTACATATACATATATATGCATGGTTACGTGCTGCATGTGAGTGACATATTTTACTATTGTGTGTGGCCTTGTGTTTTATGTGTGTTTTGTGACTATGTGATTGGGTTTGAGGTTGAGCAACCTGTTTCTCCAATCTAATATCTAATTTCTTAGAGGTATCAGGTAGTTCATTACACTTAGCATTTAAACCATTAATCTTAGTAATAGAGACCTTGTGTTTGTTCTTTTCTTCAGCAAGCTCTTTGTTGAGTGCTGAGATCTCACGTGTTTGTTTTTCAATAAGTGCTTCGGCATCATGTAGGCTTAACTTAAGCTTGGACACCTCATCAATGACTTCTGTGGGTGGAGTGTCTCTAACATTATCAAGTAAAGAAGAAAGATTTTGAATCTCTATTTCATAGCCTTTGATTTTCTTCTTGGCATGCTTATATTTACTAATGACTTTCTTGTGGTCATTTAGTAAATTATTAAATGCATCGCCAAGTTCATCAAAAGTAAAGTCATTGAGAGTTTCGCTAGTTACCTTCTCGGATGTTGCCATTAGACAAACATTAGCGGTGTCTTGAGGAGAGTCATTTTCTTCCTCGGAATCATTTGCTTCGCTTTTGTGCCAAATACTAGTGTTGGCATACTTTCTTGAAGAAGGCTTCTTGTAGGGCTTCTCATATCTATTACCTTTCTTTGCGAAGGGACAGTCCTTTCGAACGTGTCCAGTCTTCTTGCAGCCATAGCACGTTGGTTCTTCATCGTCGTCTTCTTGTTGTTCCTTCTTTCTTCGATTGAAGCGAAGAAACTTCTTGAAGTTGCGAGCTAGAAGAGCTTGATCACCACCTTCATAATTATCGTCATCAGTCTCTTTAGGATCAGCCTTTCGACGATGAGCTTTTAGGGCAATCTCTTTTGCCTTTGGAGTAGGTTCGTCGAAGTCTTTGAGGTCGAGTTCGTGGGTCATCAGCTTTCCTATCAAAGTTTCCCTGGACATTTTGGTGAGATCATTGCCTTCCATAATAGCTGTTACCTTAGGGTTCCAGATCTTCGGTAGCCCCCTAAGTAACTTGCGGATCTTCTCATGATTTGTATATTATTTTCCAGGGGATGACAAAGGGTTGATGACGTCAAGGAATCTTGTGAACATTTGGGTGATCGTCTCATTCGGCTTCATCTTCAACACCTTGTATTCTTGAGTGAGATGACTAATTTTAGATTCCTTGACTTGAGTGGTTCCTTCATGCGTCACTTCTAGAAGCTTCCATACTTCGTGCGAGGTGGTGTATGTTGAGACCCTGTTAAATTCATTTCTGTCTATTGCACAAAAAAGAGCATTAATAGCTCTAGCATCTAGACTCGCCTGTTTCTTTTCCTCGTCAGAATATTTGTCACTGGGTTTCTCGACGAGATCTCCATCGACAACTATTCTGGCGAGCTTTTTGTAACCATCGGTGACAATGGTCCATAGGTCGAAGTCTAGAGGCTTGAGATAAAAACTCATCCTTGTTTTCAAATAGGTGTAGTTTGTTCCATCAAATAGGGGTGACTTAAATGAGTGGACTGTCCTTCACCATGATTGAAAAACATAGGTTGTCTGGTTGCCATAGATCAACTCTAGGATGTTAGTCATTGTTAAGAGAACCGAGCTCTGATACTAATTGAAGAACAGGTAGGCAACTCTAGATGGGGGGTGGGGTGGGGTGAATAAAGTTTATAACAATAATGGCTAAATAAAAAATTAAACTCTTTTCATCAACAGTAAATAATCAGAGTAAATGTAGAAATAGAAAGTTTAAGAGAGCATACGCAAACACAGTCATTTTAACCGGGTTTCCCTCGTGAAGGACTAGTCCAGGCCTAAGAAATCTAACTCAGGATTAAATCCACTATTTGTGGAATAGCAGTTACACCCCGTGCCTTATTTTTAGAAGAGCACGTCAACTTCTTACAAAGATCGCTGTGGCGATGCTTGAAATTTTCCAAGCAATTTTCTTGACTCTTGCACAAACTCCTAACTGAATAGCACTGAGCACTTTGAGGCTTAGAAAGCTTGTGGCTAGTAGATGAGAAGGTTAAGGCTTATATGAGGCTTATAGAGAAGAGAAGAGAAAGATTGGATGATTGAAAATGAGAGAATTCAAGGCCTACTTATACTAGTTGGGATAGACAGAATTCGGCCAGAATTCTGTGTCAAGAATTCAAATTTTTTTTACCGTTGGTCAACTAGCATACAACAAAACCTAAAAATTAGGGTCCTTAAAATTAAGGGGACATAGTTCAGCCCGAACTCTGTGTGGAGGCAGAGTTCGGCCCGAACTCTGTCTCCAGAAGACAAAATTGCTCAAATGGGCTTTGGTGGGCAAGTTTAGTTCGGTGGAGCTTTTGGTTTGTGTTTGGAGATAAGGTATAAGCCCAAAACAGTCAGTACTACTCAGTTTACATTTAGCTAGACACAATAAATGTAAAAATATAGACTCAAGAATTGAGTACGCTGCAGGAGAGAGCTGACGTCCATCTTGCACTGAGTTTTGACTTGATGTGTCATATTAAATTATGACAAGTATCATATTGTTAATTTTATCAATATTAGGTTGACTGTGATTTTTTGTCAATAGACTACTTAAGACTTGACGCCACCTCTCGTGCCGAAACACGTCGCCTATGTTGAAGCCAAATCTTAGGCCCAACTTTTTGTTATAACTGTACACACGCATTCAACTCGACTCAATCCAAGGGCACACATGCGGGTTGTCGCCATGCCGACTCATCTATATGAATTGGTCAGTGACTCCTAGAGCCATCGTGGACTCCTCTAGCTTTCGTTAGACGGGTGCCCTTTCATCGTGAGTAGCGAGCCCTGCTGTAAGTCCCCGCCTAACCAGTGCCCCGTACAGCTAATTACTCGTTTCCATTCGTGGCCACAATGGTCCCGTGGCCCTCGGGTTACCGTACGGGGAAACGACTCACCTTGTCGACAAGTTGTCCATGACCATGCAAGACTCGACTCAAACTGACGTCTCACACAGTCATTCTACCTCTAGTGTTACCATCTCTTTCAGGGCAAAGTTCAATACTTCTCAAATATGGGACCGCCTCGTCGACCTATAGTCGCGAGCATTCTTCTTTCTTGCCCAATCATTTCCTTCAACTTAGGAACAACTATTTGAGGCTCTTTTTCCAAACTTTTATAAATCAACCGTGGCCTGTGCCTTAAAATACTAAGTTCGTGACATCGTGCCTTAAACCAACTTGAACTCTATGTAACACTACCACCCAAGTCATACTCCATATAACAGGCCTTACGATCGTGAAACCAAGTAATATCGACAACCGTATAAAACGTGGGACAGTGCTTGGAATGACTTAGCTCGACCGGCATAACTTTGTCTAACTTAATCGAGCCTACAACTTAACCCAAGGGACGAGCAAAGGCTATGCCAAGCCTTGCATCGTGGAAGCGTGCATGCTTTATCGAGCATTTACGCAGGTGACGCCTATGACTTAGGCTAATTCATAGTTTGTGTCGAAGACCAACATTTTCTTCTCCCAAGCCACGGAACGAAGGACCGAGTGTCATTTTCAAAGCACGCCGTGCACCAACTCTAAGCCGACCGTTGGACCTTTTCATATATATTCTAACTCAATTCGACCCATCGGGATTATTCCCTTATCCATGTGGATTCGTCTCTTTTTTATCAAGCCTACTTGTGTAAGTTGAAAACATGCGAATTATTATGTGAAGGCTAAGATGAGGAAAGTTTACCGAAACTACCCCACCTGAGTGAGCGGTCGCCTCAACCGAGCGAGTCTTCAAGCAGCTGTTATAAGGCTAAGTCCGAACGCCGTTGGCGTTCTAATTCCTCCGATTGACTGAGCGGGACGGGGCACTACATCATACACCACTCAGAAAAAGTTTCGTCCTTGAAACTAACTAAGTACTTACTCATCGACTTATCACTCGAATGTTTAACGACTCTCGCGCACATTTCTCCTATACATTTCTCAAATTCGAGCCACACTCGTGCTACCCATAATCTTTCTTTCAACACTCACAATCTCAAAATCCTCGACACTTACCTGTACCTTAAGTCTCACTTTGAATTCAACGTATCACTTAGTTGGATCGTGCACATATTTTAGGCGTCCCCAAAATACATGCATTTGAACCAAACCTCGTGATAGAGAATTTTGCCATCACCACACGAGTCGGATCGTGTATATATTTGGGCGTCCCTGATATACATACATGTCAACCGAGCCTCGTGAGTGGTGCCTCCATAATTTTTATCGCCCGCACCGGGGCGTCTACCTAATCGTTAGACTATGTCTTTAGGCTAAAGTCATCCATCAGTATTGGAATCGTAGTTCCCAAACAACAATATCAATACTGATCCCATCCTAAGGTCAAACCAAGTTGATAGTACGGGGTTTTCTACCCAAGCTTGCATCACTCTAATTTCTAAACTTCGAGCATAGATTTCCTACACACATCCCGACATTCGTCGCATGAGGTCCAAGTCATTATGCAAAGCCATCCTACGACAACTTACGTTCAACCAATTCTACGACATATCAATATCGCTCATTCAACAAGCTATTTCGTATAGTCTATCTCTTCGAACACATTTGACCTACTCAATCTATCAATCCTTCCAAGTCAAGCATGCTACGACACAATTCACCGCTATACCATAATTCACATTTCATATTCCCTAAGTCATTCATCCCAATTCGCGTATTCGATCATGAGGTCGTCTAGCTTAATAATATGTTGCATCCCGATCTCACGCGATTCAGATTATCCACGGTAGGCATGAATCACCATGCACGCTCCCGCGGGGTAATCATCCTCATTGGGACGTGACTCTTATTTTGTGTCTAGACTAATTCATTCTCGATATGCGGTTTAGACCTACTCAATCCTCAAGTTTCATTCATTCGTCAATCACAAGTCCTACAAATCCTCGAATTTACCTTTGCATCAAACCAACAAGTCGAGACAATCAAAGTTGTCGCGTCCTGATTTTCTGAGTTCGATCTTTCCTGCGACATGAATCACCATGTCAGTGCTCACGTGGAATGATCGCCCCAAATTCGACGTGACGTATGTGTGAGGCTGGAGTTGCACTCGTGCAAGACAAGAATGTCGACGCTGTGGTTATCTGCGTAACCATCAAGACACAAAAAATTTCATCCAACATTCATCTCAATCAAACTCCTAAGTATAGCATCCAACCGAACAATAACACTTGCATGATCGTCATTCGCCAAGTCAGAGTACCCTCAAGTTATCTCATATCGATCTTTGATACGGCTTAATACCATCAACGATATGCATAACCTGACGATCTTCCTTTGCAACCAATTTTGAGTCGTGCGAATGATGTTATCGTCCGACTGGATAATCTTCTTGACATTCAAACTCAAGTTCGATAATCATCCTTCGAATCATTCACAACATCAATTTTCTCAAACACAAATTTGCGTATCGTTTACCCTTCTATCTTAAGTCATCGACCAACGTATTTTCTCAATTTGCATCGTCCCTTTGCTAACTCAAATCATCGAGCAACATTCAATCCGATCCTTAGAGTCATTTGCGTAACTTTAAAATTAAACCCTTCATGCACGCTATCTACCTGTCGTGCTAACTTTTCGTATACGATTGATATCAATTTCCTCGATCAAGTCATCCGTTCGCTACACCTTAACTTTTCCTCGATTTGATTTCACCTTACTCAATTATTTTGTATTTCATACTCGCGTAATCCTCAATCCCGTGCACGTTCCATACGCGTCATTTCTAGTCTGTTCGAATCAATACGTCAAACTACAAGATTAAACTTATTCAATGATACTCACTCTACGACTTTGCATACGTGCGACGCTTGCTGATAGACTCATCGACACCCCACATCTTTAATCGATCGATCGACATCCCTGAGGCTATCGCATACACCACTCCGGGATGAAGTCATTTGACAAATCCTCAAAACTATCATTCAAATCAAAATCGACTTCTTCGAATCCCGTTCGAACCATTCTTCTAATTCTAAGCACGCTTATCTATATCACACCGACATTATCGTCGCTTGATAGCACCCCTATCGATAGTCATCTCACTTTACTCAATCGAGTACAACTCATTCTCACCGACACAATTCGAATCCCGCACTCGACTTCTCTACGATCGATACAACTTTTGGTGTATATGTCCAGCCCGACTTAGCCAACCGTGCTTACGCAAACCATCTTTTTATTTCTTGTCAAAAACTGTTCTCCTATATTTTGTAAATTATTTAGACTTATTGTATGGACATCCCATGGGACATTTGAGAGAGCGCACCAACGATATCAACATGCAGAAGCAACAATTCAGAGTTTGCGGAAACAAGGGAGTTAAAGAATTCAATCGATAGTTCAAGGACGTAAAGCCGTACTCTGATACCATTATATCATGCCCTGCTCCTGTAGGAGCGATCGTTCTCGCTAAGGCGTGATGTCGCACGAGCCTAGATTACCCTCGTGCAAGGCAAGTTCCATAACGGCCGATTACAGCGGCTGCGACGGGGTCGTCGCACAAAAGTCCCAAGAAGAGACATTGAATAATAGCAGCAAAAATTTGAAGCAACACACAAGTTATTCAAAAGAAGCTCTTTATTGATATTGAAACAAGAATTACAATGGGGCGTAAGGCCAAGATTACAATCACTCATGCTTACATTTTACAAGTTCACTCAGCTCTCTCTCATCTCTCAATATATGTCTTGAACCGACGGATGCTTTGGAAGGCGATGCCCATACATTATGTCCCGTACAAGTCTTGACTATACGCGGCCGCACGTTTCAAATCGCCAAGGAACTCCATGCCTCGACGCATCCAAGCGAGCTTCGCGCTACGAGCTTCTACCTGTGCCTGCACATGAAAACTATGTAGGTGTCAGTACTCAACTGTACTAGTGGAATGAGCTCCTCGCCCACCCATACAAAACCGATACATTCATTACTTTATGCAACATAGTCCCTTAATGATTGTCTTTCTACTCTTGCCTTAGGATCAGTTTTAGGACAGACGCCTTGGCCTATTTTGTGTCTCAATACCATCCCGTGCTTGCATCAACGTTAACCGATCAAGTCGTGCTTGCCTTACGGCCCAGAATTATGACGCAACTACTCGGTGAGACTCCATTTCCATGTGACGGTGCTACAAATCCATTGTGTCGTGCCTCGCAACTCAGTGTGACTTATCCATATCGCTGCCTCGTGACCCTTACTACTTTGATTACCAATTGATCCAATCAAGACTTCTGAGCTAAGTGTCACTCGACCGACTTTGCCTTTGCAGCGTTTCTTGACTTAAACTCAAGATGATTCAAATCCAACTTATACAGCTTATATGCCGACAACTTAAGACTCGACGCCACCTCTCGTACCGAAGTACGTCGCCTATGTTGAAGCCAAATCTTAGGCCCAACTTTTTATTTTAACTGTACACACACATTCAACTCGACTCAATCCAAGGGCACACATGCAGGTTGTCGCCATGCCGACCCATCTATATGAATTGGTCACTGACTCCCAGAGCCATCTGGACTCCTCTAGCTTTTGTTAGATGGGTGCCCTTTAAGCACGAGTAGCGATCCCCGCTACAAGTCCCCGCCTAACCCGTGCCCAGCACAGCTAATTACTCATTTCCATTCGCGGCCGCAACAGTCCTGTGGCCCCCGGGTTGCCGTGCGGGAAAACGAATCACCTTGTCGATAAGTTATCCATGACCATGCAAGAATTGACTCAAACTGACATCTCACACAGTCATTGTAACTCTAGTGTTACCATCTCTTTCAGGGACAAGTTCAATACTTCTCAAATCTGGGACCGCCTCGCCGATCTATAGTCGCAAGCATTCTTCTTTCTTGTCCTATCATTTCCTTCAACTCAGGAACAACTATTTGAAGCCCCTTTTCCAAACTTTTATAAATCAATCGTGGCCTGTGCCTTAAATACTAAGTCCGTGACATCGTGCCTTAAACCAACTTGAACTCTATGCAACACCACCGCCCAAGTCATACTCTATATGACAGGCCTTACGATCGTGAAACCAAGTAATATCGACAACCGTATAAAATGTAGGACAGTGCTTGGAATGACTTAGGTCGACCGTCATAACTTTGCCTAACTTAATCGAGCCTACAACTTAACCCAAGGGACGAGCAAAGGCTATGCCAAGCCTTGCATCGTGGAAGCGTGTATGCATTATCGAGCATTTACGCGGGCGACGCCTATGACTTAGGCTAATTCATAGTTTGTGTCGAAGAACAACTTTCCTTCTCCCAAGCCACGGGACGAAGGACCGAGTGTCATTTTCAAAGCACGCCGTACACCAACTCTAAGCCGACCGTTGAACCTTTCCATATTCTAACTCAATTCTATCCATTGGGATTATTCCCTTATCCATGTGGATTCATCTCTTTTATCATCAAGCCTACTTGTGTAAGTTGAAAATATACGAATTATTATGTGAAGGCTAAGATGAGGCAAGTTCACCGAAACTACCCCACCTGAGTAAGAGGTCGCCTCGACTGAGTGAGTCTCAAGCAGCCGTTGTAAGGCTAAGTCTGAACGCCGTTGGCGTTCCAATTCCTCCGATTGACTGAACGGGACAGGGCACTACATCATACACCACTCAGAAAAAGTTTCGTCCTCGAAACTAACTGAGTACTTACTCATCGACTTATCACTCGAATGTTCAACGACTCTCGCGCACATTTATCCTATGTATTTCTCAAATTCGAGCCACACTCAAGCTACCCACAATCTTTCTTTCAACACTCACAATCTCAAAATTCTCGACACTTACCTGTTCCTCAAGTCTCACTTTGAATTCAACGTATCACTTATCGAACACGTGGTGACACATCCATGATTCGCACTCCAAATTGATCCAAACTTAACCTAAAGTACACCTACATGTTCTAAATTATTAGCATTAGGCCTGTCAATGGTAGCTTATCGGTCGGATGTTGGCATTACCACATCCGAACCGATAGTTATCGGATACATCCGATAACTATCCGATATCCGATCGGATGAGAGTTTTGGCTCCCGTATCCGTTACCGATAATTTTATCGGATATCGGATAATATCCGAACCAATAAACTACACATTCCCAAAAAAATGAATAATATCCGAACCAATAAACTATACATTCCCAAAGAAGAAAAACATGCATAGAATGAAGATCAGAATGGCTTGTGCCTCTGTGCTTCACAGCCTTCCTTAAGTTTGGGGAGAGAGAAATGAAGTTTCTTTTAGTTTTAGGGTTTTAAAGTCTTATTTAGTTTCTTTGTGGTTCTATCAAATGTAATCTACACCATTCACATTTATAATTAAAATATACGGTATATATATAATTATTCTATTATCGGATCGGATGTTATCGAACCGGATATGACACTTCCCGTATCCGCATCCGAAATCCGATAAATATCCGATAAGATATCCGTATCCGTAACCATATCCGAAATTTCGAATATTATCGGTTCGAATGCGGATCGAATGCGAATTTTCGGTCTACCATTGACAGGCCTAATTAGCATAACCTAAATAACCTATTCATAAACCCTAAAATTACTATTCTCGGATTTTCCCCAATTTGAGTCAAATGCAAAGGGGAAATTACTCAAATAGGAAGAGGAGAGTCTAAACTCCTCACTAATGGCAACCCTAATGGATGGGGGTTTCTAACTAATGCTTTTATACTATTTTAATAGAAATTAGAGAGTTTAGAATTCATATACCTATTGGAAGATAGATTTCCAATGAAGAAGTCCCAAGATCTAGAATCCCTCAAGCTCCAAGTGCTCTAATCCCTCCAAGCTTGCTTCTAGAGCCTTATCCTCTCCAAGGGGAAAAGAATAAGACCAATTTGGGCTGATTTGGAGATAATTTGAGTGTAGAAAGAATTTGGGGAAGAAACCTCTAAACTAGGGTTAGGTTTTGGAAAGAAAAGAGGAGGAGGAAGAAGATGTTCCTCTTAAATAGAAGAGGTGGCTGCCATGTGTAACTACCACGTTCTGAAATAAGGGTATTTTTTGAACTTTTCTATTTTATTAATTAATTAATGGATTAAATTATGTTAGTGATATCAATTGGTAAATTTTGATTATTTTAATATTATTTTATTTAATATATTATAATTTTATCATTTGCTAGTGAAACCTTAGAACTAATTTTCCTAGAGACTAACCATGACCATATAGACCTAGATAATGGACTTAGACTAGTTAGTTGGACTCTAATCTAGCTAGAAATCACTTAGAATCTAATTAAGGGCTAGAAATAATATGTTAGTTTGGGCCTTTAGCAAAGAGGCTTGTTATGACAACTTAGAAGGGCCTCTTAGGCAATATCCCATTAACCAAACCCTAGCCATCCTCTTGTGGTCGGCCACAACAGCCCACTCACCCTATTTAAGATCATTAGCCCCCTTCTTTCCCCCTTTCATTGAAACCCCAACCATAGTTTGGGTGTTCTTCCCCAAATTCCTCCATCTCTCAAATTAACTCCAAATTCACCAAAACCAATTGCAATCTCTTCCTCTTTAAGAGGAAGCCTCTATTGGCTAGGTATGAAGGATTTGGAGCAATTTGGTCATTGGAGCTTGGTGGGAGATCTATTCTAGGAATTTTTATTGGGATTGTAACTCCAAATTGGTAAGAGCCCTCTAAACCTTTTAATTTCTATTTTCCTTCCATAGATGCATTTGTTTAGGGTCCCCCTATCATTAGATAGAGTTTGGTTCGATTTTGAATCCATTTGAGGTGTGTATCGGAAGAGTATTGGATACGTATCTCAAGTGTTCGATGAAATGTCACATACGATATTTTGGTCTCGATTTTTGAATATAATTATATATTTATATTGCTAATGTCCTGTGGGTTGTATGTGTACTGCTTTGTGGGAATTTTGAGGTGATTTGATATATTTTTTGGCCATAGGAAAACTTGGCCAGGTTGTACACGCTGAACAGTAACTACCCTGCTACCATAGGCTTTGATCTCCATTGATACACGATTGTTTCACTATCTAGTCACTGTTGTGGGTTGGTCTAGTGACTGACATGTGATCTTGGGCTTGGGGCTTTGAGCCATGGCCATTTTGACCCATGGCAGACCCTGCAAGTCTCCCATTGAGCAGTCGAGCACTGTACAACTATTGACACGTAACTTTCACTGCACTTGACACACCCATCTATTAAATTGTCATCTGTTCAGTAGAGCACGGTCCACTGCACTCTCTTATCCCACTTATCTGACCTGTAAACACACACACACACACACACACACACACACACACACACACACACACACACACACACACACACACACACACATATACTAATTTATATATCCACACTGCCTTAGCATTACCTTTATTTCATATCCATCACTGTATGTCTGCACATTCATCCCTACATTGCATCATATTATCTGAACACTCTGTCTGCATGTCATTTTCATATCCTAGCATACCCCCACACACACATACCTATACACTTGAGCATATCATTCATCATCCTGTATATCATTATTGCACATCCCTACATTTCAATTAGTCCATTGCATCATATCCTCACTGGTACATTGCCTAGCATTTCCCATCTAGCCTGTAGTACACCATACCCTGCATTCCTGCATCGTATATCAAAATATTCTAGCCACTGCATTTTGATATACTGCATTCATTTGATTATTCCCTTTTGCATTTGAGTTGTCCTGTATAATCCCCTTGCTGCCTGTATTGGTCCTGTGCATTAGAGTATTAGATGTTGATATCCAGTCCACATATTGGAGTATTTTGATTCAGTCATTCATCCAATTACATCTATCTACTGTTCTAACTTAGATGTGCAGTCCAGTTGAAAGAGAATTAAGATGTATTTAAGTGCTAATTCATTTTATATGACTTGGTCCATTCCCTACAACTAATCAACCTTCATCTTCATTGTCCTCACCACTGAACCGTGTATCAGATTATTTAGCCCACTGTTCATGTAGATATTCACTGCATATTCCATATTTAGTCCATTCGATTGATGTATCAAATTAACTCATTCAGTCCATTTTGTTCAGACCCATTTGAATGCATATGTCCCATGTACTTTATTTCAGTGTATTTTCTTCTATATTGGTTCAGTAAAGCCATATAAGTTCTGTCAAAGTTTGTTGCTTCAGACCCCTTGATTCTTGGATGCCCCTTCCCTCTAAATGTTCAGACATCTTAGTTAGATGTCTTGGGTGAACTGCATTTAGGATTGCGCATCTGAACCATAACTTTAGCTTCTTGCATCAAACCATGATCAGACCCTTGAACCCTTCATTTGTACTGCATTCATAGACATTACTGTAAATTGCCTAATCCTGCACCTTAACCTCCTACTGCACACACCATATTGTAGTATCCTACACCGCAGATTGCATATCCTTGCCTCCTTCTTCACATATTAACACACTACAGCATGTTTCACTGTACTAGACATGGTTGCCCTGCACTCATTCAAATCCTGCATTTATCTGTAAACTAATTAGTCACTGCACACACCCTAATTACATGTCCTGCATACTTAGATATATGTCATGCATCACTCATTGTATCCCTGCATACATGTTGGGCATTGCTTCTTATAATTCCTTCTTGAACTTTACACTTTATTGCATAAACCCCCTATCCTGCCCCTTGTATCAGAGATGTGGGGATGTGACTTGCATGAACCACTGCACCTATTTCACACTTCACACTACATTAGCCACTATCTTCACTTATATTCACATACTGCCATCCTCCTCACTACATTTGATTTGAGAGTCCTACATTCTCAGGATGCATTACTTTGCCTACATACCCTTATATCCAAGTTAGCCTATTTTCCTTCAATGTTCAGTCCACATGCAGTTTCCCTTACCTTAGCTTTAGCCATTTTATATGCATGGGTCAATCCATAGACATGTTCACATTAGTTCACCTATATCTTGTTTAATCCCAAATACTTTTAGTCCCCAAATGATTTGGTTAGCTATGTGACACCTTACATTACTTATATATGGGTATTGAAGTTGAGGGCTAAGGAGAAGTGGTAAGTATCCTATGTATGTGTGAAGTGTAATTTAGATTGGGATATTGATGTATATATATGTTATGTTGGTTAGTTTGGTATAGGTTCATATATGAATATAGGTAAGGGTGAGTTGGATTATAAGTGATATTTGGTATGTAAGGTTGTGAGATAAGGTTAGAATTATACATAATACCTTGTATGTAGGTTATGTTATAGATATGTTATGGTTCTTGAGGTTGAGGGTTGAGTAGGAGGATATGTAATCATTTGTTACTCTTAGCTTATACAGCTATATATGTATATAATGTATATGGATATATGTCATATGTTTGGGTTTTGAGAGTTCTCTTGTATTGTATATATATATATATATATATATATATATATATATATATATATATATATATATATATATATATATATATATATATAAGGATATATAGATATGCTATATGTATATAATACATGTGTTATATATAGGGGGATTAATGTCTAGGACTATAGGATATGGTATTAGTGAGATAGGGTAATGGTTGTAGTTTAGGCATTGGTTATGTTATGGTTAGTTGAGTATATATATATTAATGTATATATATGTGATAGGTATTATTTGGTATCCTAAGTTATATTGACCTATGGTTAGAACTATGACTAGCATTAGATAGAGTTGACCTAGATATTGACCAATAGTCCAATGTTGACTTTGTTGACTAGACAGTTGACCAAAACCCCAGATGTTGACTTAGTTGACTAAGAAGGTTGACCAGAGTTGAGCAAGAGTTGAGTTTGACCTAGAATGACCTAGTATCATGTAGATTGTATTGTATACTTCAATTATTATATATTGAACATATTTAACCTGTATTGCTCTAAATAGGACTCTGTGACTCCAGTTCGGACACTGATACACATCAGTTACTCATGGTATCAGACGAGTACATTCTCTGTTAGTTTTCATTCATGATAGTATCTATATTGCCTGCTTTAGACTACTTTACTTGATGCTGACATATTGTTATCACGGACCAGTACTCTATGGATCTTGCCGTGCGATGTTATCCCCTTACCGGGTACATCGGGTATCCCATGTTAATGTGTTTTATCGTGTACATCATGTACTCCCTGTATTCGTGTCTATTCATGTGCTCGTGTGAAATAATAATTGTGTACATAACATATCATGGTCAGATCCTTGTGTATTGATCGGGGCAGGGGTGTAGAAGTGGTCATGTGATTAAACCCCCTTCGCATACTCGTGTACATGTCTATTATACCCTCACGTATAATGGAGACCCCTTAGTATACTCGTGTACAAACCTAAACTAATCACATGAACATCTTGTGCTATGAAACACTTATATTTATTATAGTTCATAGATTCTTTATTATTTCATGATCTCAGTTTACTTATCCATATCTTCTGTATTCCTATATTTCTTTACGGCATGTCATATATTTTATTCTACTGTTAGCTCTATATTTTCTACCATATTTTGGAACTACTTTCAGAGATATGTGCTCGTTCCCATCATGGCTAGATAATGTTGATAAATTTTACAGAGAACTTGGAGGATCTCGGCTAGCCTAGAGGAGACACCAATAGTGTTTGGAGTAGACTGCTAGAGCTGGCTATTATGTTTTAGTTACTTTTGAGTTGTATATGAAGTATACCCTGTGTGGTGTTGATAATACTCATTTCATTCTCATTTTGGATCTGTATTGTACTCTGAGTTTCCTTCTATCTTAATATCGTGCTGATTATCCACCTCTAGATGTTGTGATTGGAATGTATCTTCTGAGATTGTCCTCCGTTTGGAGATTATATTATAATGTGTTTAGCTTGTGATTTAGACCTAGGCCATCGTTCTACCGTCGACACTACGACATAGGTTGGACGTACCACAGTCTCGTGCCCCTATACTAGGTATGGTTCGTGACACCATGGGCTAGGGTTTGGGGGTTCTAGGCTTGGTGAAATGTCTAGGAAGCCCTCTCAACTTGTCATGACAAGTTATAGAGAAAATGCTTTCTTCTAATTAGGTGTTTAACCTAATCCTCTGATTAAACTTGCCAGTCTAACTAGAGACTAAACTAACTTATTAAAATGGGTTTGATGATTGTCTAATCCCACTAATTAGGTCCACTAGGGTCACTGACAACTATTATAACTAACGGCTAACCACTAATCATAATCAATGATATAGCATGTGTACTATGTTAAATATTATAAATAATTAATCCCAAAATTATAATTATTAATTTTGTAAAATAATTTTATGACTCAAAATATAATTTGAATTCACAATAATAACAAGAATTTGGAAAAAGTCAAAAATACCCCTCTTCGGGAAAGTGGTAGTTACACGTACTAAGCACATAGAAATACCTCACCACTTTTTACGTGATTACCAACAACACGGAGATATTTACTTAGAATTTATTGACACAGATTATCAACTGACATATATATATATATATATATATATATATATATATATATATATATATATATATTCACATAACCACTAGCCGAAGATCGGTTCAACTATTTGCATCGCGAGCTTGGCATTCTTGAATTTTTGGAGTCATGATGTATTATGATTAATAAAAATACTTAAAACTCAAAATTCAAAGATTTATTAATCAATTTTATTTTGGGTACAAGCCGAAAGGGTCCTTCTGTCAACAAGGCATAAAATTCTAAGGGATATGGTGCCAAGTGTCTTCGGACTACCGCTAACTGGGATCTGGCCTCTACACCTAACCCAAGATAATGAATATTAATTAATCAATGAATTACAGGTCATTTTTATCATTTATTACTCAAATATGAATTAAAATTCAAGTGGCCGAGTTCGGATCGAGTTCGGTCGAACACTATGGGGATATGTCGAGTTCGGATCGAGTTCGGTCGAACTCTGTGGGGACATGTAATATAATCAAAATTTGAAATAGCAGTCCCCTCTACTTCATCTTCCTCCTAAAATAGCCGACCAAGCCTCCAAAACCCTAATTTCTCAAACCCTAGATCCTTGAAAGCTCTATCTAAGGTCTTTCAACCCAAAATTCCTCGGATCTAAGGCATTCTGAAGGCATTCTCTTTCATCTATGATTGTCTTTCAGGTATAATTCTTTATTTTCTCTCTTAATTTCATAATGGCACCTTGGGTGTTTAAGAGAAAGTAGGGATGTTGCCTCATCTTCTACGTCTGAATACGAACCCGTTAATTTCTTTAGTCCCTCTCGTCCTGATGACGATGAGGGTTATGATCCGAACCTTTTTATTCGACTAGAAGGATCAATCCATTGGTTTGATCATTTTCGATACCGGAAAATATATTCGGGTAAAACAAGTAACTTTACCATTTTCTTGGAATATTTGACCACTTTTTAAAATTTAGGTCTTCGTAATTTTTTAGAAAATTTAAATCCGATTCACGAAAATGCAGTTCATATATTTTATTGCAACATGCAAAAATCCGACGACTGTATCCATTCATTTGTCAGCTAGAAGGATTTTAAATTCAATTCGACCGACTTGAGCAAATATTTTCAAATGTCGAACAACAGTGATGCTCTTGTCGACACTATTAAAGTTCAATTTCGTGACGGCATGACTCTTGAATCCTTCAAAGTAGTGTTGTGTCATCCTGATCTAGTTTCTCAGAAACGGTTGTATGCACGCAACTTTAATCAATATTTCTATGACTACATCGTATCATTATTTCATCTCTTCTACCAAAGACGAGATCTACTGACGAGATCATGTACTAGGAGTTATCTGCGATGTATCACATTCACTTTGGGATTTACTTTTCCTTTTCTAAAACTATGTTAGCTATTATGATTAACTGTCGGAGGGAAGGCTGTAACCTCCTTTACTCTATGCATCTAACGGCAACCTTCCAGAAATTTGTTATTCCTTTGGAGTCTTGTCCCATCTTTGGAACGCCTACAGAGCTACTTAAGTCTAGGAGATTCCCGTAACCTCCTGGTGATGCTCCACCTCCTCCGGTTCTAGTTGCAGCCCCAGCAGACGCTCCAGCTGATCCCCCCGGGTCCCACTATTGACTAGCTATATCAACAGTTCGATACTTTTGTCACTCTTCAGGGACAGCAGCGTCAGGACGATCTGACTCGTTATAGTGATACTGAGTTCTGCAACATTTTTTAGGTTCAGGCCTTAAGAAATGCTATTGTAGACATTAAGTGGACGATGGCTCATCATCCTACTGTAACGACGACTATCATCCATCACCCTATCTTTGACGGACTGAGACTTGAGGATGATCCGACGTTTGTCTACTTCGACCATATGACATCTTATTTTGATCCGACCCAGCCGCCTACTAATGATCCGTATGTTGATGCTCCTGGTGGTGCTAATAGTTGATTTGATGTTTTAGACTTAGTATTTTGTGGATCTGCCTGATATGATGGTCTGTTATGTAGCAGCACATTTTACTTTTTATGCATTTTGGACTTTATTTTTCAGTTGTAGTGACACTTTCATTTTTTATGTGAGCTGTTAGCTTTCATATATTACTGCTACTGCTGATGTTCTAATTTTATCCTACTTGAGTTGTGACTTGTCATTTCATATCGTATTTGGTATCACTCTATTTTTCTTTGTTATTGTTTTGCTCATAAATTGTGGGGGAGCCATATTTTGAGTACATGACAAAGGGGGAAAATGAGCATACCAAAATAAAAAATTCACGATTTTAGACAAGTCAGGTATATTTTCAAAGTTTTAATATAATATTTTGGTATAGACTCAAAGATTGTCAATTATGAAAATAAGGAAGATTGTTGGCCCACTAGTCATGATCATGCCTGATTTTGATAATCAGCGTCAACTTTGATCGATATGTAAAATATATATACAGCTATAGGTTACAAGTCTGAATGTCTGTACTTATTACTGCTACAAGCTACAAACGCCTCATCATTATCAAGAATCAAAAAGTGATGGAATCAAGATCAAGACTTTTCATATTTTTTCTATATTTTGTCTTTATTTGAGTCTAGAAAAAATATGTAAGATTGATCAGGATCGGTACTGGCTTAGTTATCCTCAGTCCACAAAATATAGCCTATCTATCTACAAATTTCTATCCAAAAGTTCATAGTAAAAAATAGCCCAAAATCCAACAAAATTGGCCCAAATAGTTATGTCAGAACTCAGGCAGAAATCGGCTAGGCAATTTTAACTTATTTTTGAATTCCCTTGATATATGCATCCAACATTAGAATGCGAGATTTCTGCATCCGAACTCTGCCCGAACTCTTCCCAAATTCTGTTCATAAAACACTATAAATAGAGAGGAACTTTCATATTTTCAACTCACTCATTCACTCAATCTCATTCTCTTCTCTAATCCTTTAAAGTGTTTTCTATAAGCTATATTTTTAAATATAGTCTATGCTGCTCTTAGCCAAGCGAGTACAGTTTCAGTTCTATCTAGAGTTTGGTTTTGAAGAGTTGTATCGGAGGCTATTTCAAAAAATGTTCTAGTTTTCAATCGCCTTCTGGAGTCGATCGTGCACTCGTTGCCAAGCACGGTGTTGTTGAAGTCAGTCATGCACTTTTCCCCAAGCATGGTGTTGTAAGAGTTGTAAGCACCCAGTTAAAGCTTGTGCTATAGTGGATTAACATCGAGCACGAGTACTCGAGACTAGATTAGTCCTCTACAAGGGAAACCAGTATATATTGTTGTGTCACTGAGTTTCTTTATAACTATTACTTTACTACAATTCATATAATATATTCATTTTCTCTTACTGGCTATAGTACATAATTTATAATTGTGATATTTATTCCACTCTACACGCACACACTCTATTTATCCCTAGAGGTGCTCAACGATCCTACAGCCTACTCTTTTTACTTCAATTAGTGATTTGTCTTAAATCCCCAATCCACTAACTTTTTTTGTATTGATGATGAGAGATGTTGAGACATATGGAGAAGTTTTTCATGAGAAGGCCCTTGCTGATGAAACTTCTACTGAGCATGCAATGGATGTATCTGATTCTCAACCTTAGATGGCTCTTATAGTTGAAACCACTGTAATTGCCACTGATGTTGTAAGAGAGGAGGTAACTGTTTCTGCTTTAGTTATGTCACATGTAGAGTTATCTGTGCTCCCTGTAGCTCCAGAAGGGACTTCTGCATCAACGGGACTGCCAAATACTGCCCAAATTACTGAAGCTACCATAACAACCACAACCATAATTCCTCTATAACGGAGTGGGTTTATTGCAGTAGCTGCAACTCCCAGTTCTGACAATTATTTTGGCCCTGTCATCAAAATTTAGACCTACGCCTTTTAAGGAACATTGGCATGTACCCTGAGGTTGTTGCTTGAAAAAGACTTGTCTGTGGATGGGATGAAGAGGATGGTTACTCCAACTAAAGATAGCCTGAAGGTTTATAACGGTGAATCCCATGCCGGAGCCTTGTAACAAATCTTTATTGAACTGTAGCATCCAATCAATGAGTACTTAATGCTCCATAGAGAAGATCTGACTTCACTTGTCTAGGCTGAATATGAGTCAAAACTACCTTATTCGAAACATGACAGGCGTGTTATGCCCCGATTCTACAGAGTCATTTATCCTCGCATTTATCTTTGGGAACCGATCGTCTCGCTTCGGTGTGATGTCGTACAAGCCTAAATTATACTTGTAAAAGGCAAAGAAGGTGCATAATTGATAATCTTTAGATTTAAAACACATTACAGTGACAGAAGCAGACAAATTGAAGATAATAAGGACATATCTCTCTTATTGAACATAACACGTTATTAATTCATAGCAGCAAAAATGAGCAGATAATCTTCAAATTTAAAACACATTGCAACGACACAAGCAGACAAATTGAAGATAATAAGGACATATCTCTCTTATTGAACAGAACAAGTTATTAATTAGCAAAGCAAGTGAACTAACAATGCAATTAAATACTCAAAAACTTACGTCCCATATTAGTAGTATTAACTATTGTTTGGATATACTTAGTAAAAACCCTTAATACAAAGAATGGTCCATGAAAATAGTTAATGAAAATCAAAGAATACATTAAAGACCTTTAATACAAAGAGATAAAATGGAAAAATTATAATCGAAACATAGACAACATTGTACCATCAAATAGAAAAAGCAATCAAACGTTTATCCAACATATGTCGTGAAAGGCCGTAAAAGCCATAATCTCGGTACGTGCCAATGGCGAAACGTTTCCCTTTTTAAAAAATTTTTGAACTTTTTTTTTCTTTTGAACTAATTTACTTAAAATATGTTATTTTGTAGAAAAATTGTATCGAACACTTCCTGTCAAACCCTGTTATATATGTTTTAAATATCTGGTGTTAGTCTCCGTTACTACAATATAAACCTATGGTTGAGTATTAAGTTTCTAATGAGAAGATTGCTTGATCTCCAAGGGCAGATCCATTCATATTACACTTACCAAACTTTTTTAATTTTCTATGACAGAATTATTCTTAGAGGCCTTGTTATATAGATCTTAACTCTCCCTATGCAATGAACCTCTTGCCATTTATTTACCTTCATTTTCTTGATTATGTGTAGGGAACATTGTATGAATCAAATTTCTAATATAAATACAAAATTAATTAAAAAGTGATTACAATCGACGTCATCGAACACTCATCACGTAGTTATGTTGTTGAGGTCCTTGAGGATTAGGCTTAACTCAATAAACTAGTTGCATTGATGAAGCAGGAAAATATTTTATAGGAGGTGAGCTTCCCTCTTAAGTTCCTACCGATAGTGGGAATATGCGATTAAAGGTCAAAAACAAATGTAGCTTCTTTAGCAGGCAAATGTAATATAAATAAAACAAATTGGGGGCCAAAACATGATTGATATAATCACAACAAGATTATTTAAATAATCCGTAAAATCCCTAATCTTGGTACATACCTTCGTAGTTTGCCTAACTGGAGCTGGTGGCTCCTTTGAGGAATTGGATCAAACACCTGTCAATTAAGGTTGAATCAAAAACATTAATAATTTTTTTGATCAAATTAGACTTGCCGATGATGAAGACTCTTTAGAAAAGGCGATCTTCGAGGAGAAGGAATCCAGCACCGAGAAAGATGATCTTCTTGGAGAAGACTCGTTGGGAGTTCACCTTAGTGGAGAAGGAAGCCCGGATAGGAGCGGACTTCCTGGAGAAGGAATCCGCCACCGAGAATTCAAAGTCGCCCCCCTTTCTACATGTGTTAGGTTTTCTTAGAGAACAAATATTTTAGTTTTGGATGCTTTCTTGAAGCCGCCCCCCTTTCTGAGCCCTTATATGTTTTTGTTTTTTGGGTTTCCTGAAGAGAAATTGGGAGGGAACTTTTTTTTCTTAGCGGTTTCGTGCTAAAATTGGAGGCAAATTTTTTTGGGAGCAAATAATTAGACGGGATATAATTTAGGGCACGAACTTGGTAGGCTGTGAAAGTCGATTTATTTTAAGGCCTACCATCGCAGGTCGTGAAATGCTACGAGAACCTTATATTTTATGGCTCGCATAAATACATGTCATAATTGATAACATTTAACGGCCCTAAAAATGCATGCCATAATAAAAAACAAAAAAGAGAATTTATGGCTAGCATTCTCGGTGTGCCGTAATATTATATAATTTACGGCCTGCATCCAACGTATGCCGTAAATGAAAGGCCATAAAAGCCCTAATTTAGTAGTGATATAACACTTGGTATACCTATCACTAGTGTTTATATGTGTACCCATGTATAAGTGTTGCGTACTTGTAACGACCGTGGTTTGTATTACGTATTTTGGTATACGTATACGTACATTGCATGTTTTCTGGCATAGTTTATCTTGGAATTTCTCTTGCTTGGTTCGGCTTGGCTTGGTTTGCTTTTGAGTTCATCATGAACCCAAGGAAAACCCCCCACCTACCACCCTTTCCTTCCTTTATTAGCCGCCTACTCTTTCTCTCTCTCCTCATTACTTCTTTTCATTTACTCTTCTTCTTCCTCACCATTACTCTTCACCTACCTGAGAGAGAGGGAGAGCTTAGGCAAGTGCAACTTGCTTCATGGAGGAACTTAAGTTTTATTGTTCCATTTTGTTCTCCACAAGATTCTAAGTCACTTTAGTACTTAGCATTTTCGAATTCCATGGCTCATTTCATGTAGATATAAGTTTTTAGTATTTTGATCTTCTTGGTTTTGTTCTTCTAAAACTTGGTTGTTTCCGAATTGGAGATTCCCATGTAGTAGGGAATTCGATTTTATGCAAGTTTGGTGTTGAGATGGCCGGATTTCACCAAGTCTTGGCCGAGATGGAGTTCCTCGAGTTCCTGAGCTTTTACGCATACTTGTTTCGGCCATAGGGAGAAGACGGAGTTTTACGCACACGTTCTAACGTGTTGGTGTAGTGACTAGCCCTTTTACGCCCACACATTGCGTGCCAGCATATTATTCAGCCTTTTTTTTACGCTCACGTCTTAACGTGCCTGCGTAGTGCCCCTTTTACGCACACGCAATTGCGTGCTAGCGTATTCGAACTCTACGTCGGGACCCTCCCACTCGCGTAGAGTCGTACTCGCATAGACTTTGGCTCGAGTAGACTCTAGCATGCGTAGAGTTTCGCTCGGGTGTTTGTGCGCGTAGAATTCTACTCGCGTAAAATTCTTACGTGCATGTAATCTCACTTGCGTATAACCCGGCTAGCGTAGAACCCCACCCACGTGCATCTTCACTCGCGCAGAGCTATCTCTACCTTACTCTTGCTAGCGTAGAGCCGCTTTACGCTTGATGCCCTCGGCCTAGCGTAAGGCTCACTCGCGTAGAGCTCTCTCTCCCTTGCTCTTGCTAGCGTAGAGCCGCTTTACGCTTGAGGCCCTCGGCCTAGCGTAAAGGCTCACTCGCGTAGACCCTTGGGTCCTTGTGTACCCGACTGCCTTTATGCCTTATACTATTCATGAATTGACAAGCACAGACTGAGTGATATGACCGGACTAATAATGGTGCATGACATGACATGGCATGACGTAGTATGACATAAAAAGATGTGATAAGTATGCACCCTAGTAACTATTGAAAGCTATTGCGACGGCTTGTATGACATGACTATAATAAAAGGCTTAGATACCGTGGACGATTGTGTTTGTACAAATAAACCAGTACTGTCTTGCATCATGTCTAGGATAGGGACCCCTGAGTACCACGGTCAGGGGTACCTACTGAATTTGACTAAGGCTAATAACTAGAAAATTCAGTAGTCATGAAGAGATTTCCCAGCTATATGCAATCCCGTTATCTGGGCGTCCAATCATGGGATTTGTAGCCTACCGTCGAGTAGGGCACATTTCCAGCACACTGTCATGTGTTGCACCCACTAAGCTCATTAAGGGTTTGTGTTCTTGGACGATGTACCCACAGGAATTCAATTCCCTAATTGCGTCTAGATAACCTGGATGGTCTGCAGGGCTTGTGGCTGTTGGGATAATCTCATTGTATTTGCTAGTAACTAGGCCTGTGATAACCCTAGTTAGTTAAAGTATCAAGCCATACTCATTGCTTGGCCGTGAGTGATTGGATGGAGTTTAGCCCAGCTTAGTCTTATCCTGATCTTGTACAAGATTGTGACATGACGGGATTATTTATGCTTGCCTTAACAATAATGATCATGGGACCAATTCTGTTCAGGCGAAGGGTTACAACCCCGGTCCTTGTTTGGTTTAAGGGTTGTAACCTGGCTCCCAGAGTAGTTCTGTGTCCTCTTTTCGTTTATTGTCTTGTTGCGCCCCATGCCATGCTCGTCATGTTTTACATTACTTCAATAGCATGATTATTTATACTAGCCTTAACAATAAAGATCAGGGGTCCAGTTCTGTTCAGGCGAAAGGTTACAACCCCGGTCCTTATTTGGTTTAAGGGTTGTAACCTAGCTCCCGGAGCAGTTCTGTGTCCTCTCTTTGTTTACTGTCTTATTACTTTATGAATATTATTTAAGACGGGTTCCTATTCAGGTGAAGGGTTGTAATCCCGGTCCTTGTTTGGTTTAAGGGTTGCAATCTGGCTACTTGAATGGTTTCCTCGTACTAAATTTATTATTGTTGTCCCTATTATTATCAGGTTCGTTTATAATTATCTTTAATATTAAATTGTTATATGCTGGTTTTAGTTTCTAAGTGAAGCTTCTTGTGTGGCACTTGCTCTTTCTGGGGTCTGACCCAGCTGGTTTTGTATGGCCAAATATCGGAGCAGCTCCAAAGGATCTACCTACCTTCCAGGCAGATGGTGACCACCAGGCGTAACCTGGCAGCGAGTGGGTTTTTTTGTTCTTCTACTTTATTGTAAAAATATTCTTTTGAGGCGTTTAGCCGACGAGCACGTGTTTAGCTCGATTGCACATTTAATTACTGTCTGCTTACGGGCTGTTACATGATTGACGAATCCTAGGATTGATCATGTATGACTGAAACTCTTGCTAGTCTTGACATTTTGTACGACTAGCTTCATGATCATCCAAATATGTAATGTATGGGATGCCTTACTATTGCATATTTGGTGCTCTGACATCTTGTGACTGTTATTACTTGCTTGAGATTAAGACACTAGGCTTGTTCATGACCTTAAGGGACTGATGGCTTGTAGTTAAAACCCTCATATATCTAGACAGCCGTGACCGTGTGGTGAGATAGATTCCATTTCATTATACGTAGCTGGCTATGTATGCCCCCGCTCTCCAGTATTCTGGTTCTGGGACGTTACATGGTTTAAGTGGTGGTCTATGCATGTCTTATAAATGAAAATATGTGAGGGTTTACCGAATAGATGTCTTAATCAGTACCCGCCCTTGATCTCTGTTCGTATCCTCTTAATCCCTAAAATCTTGACCTAATTACATGTTTATATCGTTGATCTGTCCTGGTCCTTCCTTATTGTTCCCTATGTCGCCTTCTTCAGCAGCATTGTTTCTGGTCCTACCGATCAGCGAGGCGGAGTACCTCCCATGGACCGGAAGCAACCTGGAGATCAAGCCCAGCATTTAGGAGTAGCCTCCAGAGTCATGCCTACTGGAGGAGAGCCACCAGTTCAGCTCGTCCAGCCTGCAGAGCCTGATGATGGTACCTTGGTGGGTCTCATCAGAACATTGTTAGCTTCCCAAGATCATCGAGGAGATGCCTTGCACCAGGCAGTACAAGATGCTCTGACCAGAGGAGGTCATCAAGGGAACCAGGCAGCCAACAGCTTCAAGCGCTTGAACCCTCCCTTCTTTGATGGTAGCGAAGATGCTATTACCATCGACGCTTGGCTTCAGGACAAAGAGGTGATTCTAGAAGCAGCCAGAACTCCAGAAGGCGAGAAGGTGGCTGTAGTGCGCCTGCAGTTATTGGATCTTGCCCGCAGCTGGTGGGCGGCGTAGGCCGTTGGATTAGTGGTACCTATTGCCTAGGCAGTATTCCGAGAGAGATTTCGGACCAAGTATTTCGATGCTGTAGCTGGGTACGACCTACATACGAGGTTAACGAATCTGAAGCAGATGGACAGAATGGTCGACGGATATGCGGCCTAGTTTTCGAGACTTAGTCGGTTCTCTTCCACCTTGGTAGCAACCGAGTTTGATAGAGTCCAGCGGTTCCAGCAGAGAATTCACCTGGAGATTTTATTGGCAGTAGAGCAGTTCGAGAATCAGACCTTCGATGCAGTATTGAGAGCAGCTAGGAGGCATGAGTATACCTCCCAAAGGATCATGGATAGAACCGGAGGTCGAAAGCGATCCCATGGCCAGATGAATCAGTCTTCCGCACCAGCCCTGACACCTAGGGCTTTGACCATTGGAGCTCCGAGGCGGGCGGCCTCAGTGACGTCGGTTCAATATTCAACCCCGACGCACCTTCGGCAGTAGAAGCAGAAGCTCTCTTCCGCAGTGGGATGTTCATACTGTGGGAAGCTAGGGCATGTGGTATCAGAGTGTTGCAGAGCACAAGGTTTATGCTAAGTTTATGGTACCCCGGACCACAGGGTTGGGAACTACTCGAACAGGGGGAGTTCATCTTTATCAGCCTTCTCTAGTCCTTCGGGGAGAGGACCAGCACCAGTCCAGCAGCAGCAGTATCCGTTTCTGAGGCCATTACCGAGCAGGCCCAGGCATTCCAACAGCAGAGACCGCAGCAGTATGCCCAAGCCCAAGCCCTGATCCAGAGCAGGCAGAGGAGTTTTCAGTAGAGGGGACCCGCACCCAGAGGACATGGTCAAGTGCTGGCTTTGACCATAGAAGAAGAAGGATTAGCACCAGGTGAGGTGGTGGCAGGTACTATTCTCGTTAACACCTTTCCAGCTTCAGTATTATTTGACTATGGTGCCTCACATTCATTTATGTCTGCACGATTCGTGACACGGATAGGACTGGAGCCCGAGTCATTATCAGTAACGCTCAATATACTTACTGGTAACGGACTTGTGGGAGTAGATGGAGTATTTTTCTCGTGTCGGATCGTAGTTAGCGGTAGAGAGTTTCCCGCTAGGTTGATAGAATTCCCGATGGCCGACTATGATGTGGTCTTAGGGATGGATTGGTTGAGAGACCAGTATGCTAGGATAGACTGCCATGTTGGCAGGATTGTTTTTAGCATTCTAGGCGAGCCAAAGTTTTCCTTTTCCTGAGGCGAAGTTGAACCTTCTCCTCCAGTGTTGCGGGTAGCAGTAGCAGCAGTACAGTTACCCCAAACGGTCGAGGAGTTTCCAGATGTTTCTCAGAAGAGCTTCCAGGAATGCCGCCAGAGCGAGAGATAGAGTTTACTATCGACTTGATCCCAGGGACTGCCCCAGTGTCAAAGAGAGTCGACAGGATGGCACCGTCAGAGCTAGAGATATTATACAAGATGATTGAAGAACTCTGGACCAAGGGATTCATTCGTGCAAGTGGATCGCCTTGGGGAGCCCGATGCTTCTTATGAAAAAGAAGGATGTTACATCCAGGTTATGTGTTGATTATCGTACCTTGAACTCAGTGACAATCAAGAACAGATATCCTCTCCCGAGGATAGATGACTTGTTTGATCAACTCAAGGGGGCAGCAGTATTTTTGAAGATTGATTTGCGGTCAGGATACCATCAGATCAGAGTCAGAGAGCAGGACATCCCGAAGACAACTTTCTGATCTAGGTATGGGTATTGAGAGTTCCTTGTTATGCCATTTGGAGCAACCAATGTGCCGGCCGTATTCATGGACCTCATGAATCGTATTTTTATGCCTTATTTGGATCAGTTCATGATTGTGTTCCTAGACGACATCCTGGTCTTCAGCAAGAATGAAGCAGATCATGAGCAGCACCTCAGAGTTGTTCTTCAGATTCTCATGGAGCACCAGTTGTATGCCAAGTTTAGTAAATATGAGTTATCGCTCGATCGCATTTCTTACTTGGGTCATATCATCACCAGAGGAGGAGTAGAAGTGGACCCCTAGAAGACCGTGGCTATTGAGACATGGCCAGTTCCCAGCACAGTTGTAGAACTTTACATTTTTCTTGGCTTGGCCGGCTACTACCGGCGATTTGTTTCAGGCTTTGCTCGGATATCACGCCATTGACCCAGTTGACCCGCAAGGATGTGCAGTTTGCTTGGACAGCAGAGTGCCAGGATTCTTTTGAGAAGTTGAAGCGATGTTTGATGACGGCTTCCATTCTCACGCTTCTAGATGGGACCGGAGGATTCTCAGTGTATTGTGACGCTTCAGGCAGAGGCTTAGGATGTGTTTTGATACAGCATGGGAAGATAATAACTTATGCGTCACGTCAACTTCGTAATCATGAGAGGAATTACCTAACCCATAACCTGGAGCTGGCAGCAGTAGTGTTTGCACTTAAGCTTTGGAGACACTACTTGTATGGAGATATGGGGAAGATTTTCACCGATCACAAGAGCCTGAAGTATGTTTTCACCCAGAAGGATCTTAACATGCGTCAGAGGAGGTGGCTAGAGCTACTTGTGGATTATGATGTCAACCTGCAGTATAATCTTGAGAAGGCCAACATTGTTGTAGATACATTGAGCAGAAGAGCCGGAGTTTATTTCTTAACATCACAACCAGAGTTGTTAGCAGATCTTCAGAAGATGGACATAGAAGTTGTCCTTCCTACCAGTGTGGCATTGATGGCCAATATGCAAGTTCAGTCCACTATAGTCGAGAGGATCCGGATGTCACAATCAGCAGATTCTAGGCTTCATCGGCTTAGAACAGAATGTGAGGCAGGACGAAGACCAGAGTTATGCATCCATGAAGACGATATACTTCGATATGGGAAGCGTCTTTGTGTACCCAGTGGAGATATCAGACAGGAGATCATGGCAGAAGCTCACAGTTCTCAACATTCATTTCATCCGGGTGGTACGAAGATGTACCGTGATATCCGACAGCACTTTTGGTGGAATGTCATGAAGAGGGAGATAGCCCGGTTTGTCTCTCGATGTTTGGTTTGCCAACAAGTTAAAACTGAACATCAGAGGCCAATTGGACTTCTTCAGTCCTTGCCAATTACAGAATGAAAGTGGAAGCATATAACCATGGATTTTGTGATTGGATTACCTAGATCCCCAGTCGGTAGAGATGCTATTTGGGTTATTGTAGACAGACTCACGAAGGTGGCTCACTTTCTCCCGTTCAGAGTTGGTCAGTCGACAGCTCAGCTGGTAAAGATGTATCTCAGGCAGATAGTCAGATTACATGGTGTACCAGTCAGTATCACCTCGGACAAAGATTCAAGGTTTACGTTGCACTTTTGGCGTAGTCTGTAGGAGAGTTTGGGAACTCACCTCCAGTTCAGCTCAGCTTATCATCTGCAGACAGATGGTCAATCAGAGCGTACGATACGAACCTTGGAAGATATGTTGCGGTCTTATACATTCGACTTCGGTGGTTCGTAGGAGGATCACCTGCACCTGGTGGAGTTCTCGTACAACAACAGTTTCCAGGCCAGTATTCAGATGACACCGTTCGAGGTACTATATGGTAAGAAGTGCAGATCCCCGCTAGCATGGGACGATGTTAGAGAGAGACAGATGCTAGGTCCGAAAATGATTGCTCAGACAGTTGAGGTGGCCAGGAGAGTCAGAGATCATCTTCGAGTTGCCCAAGATCGCCAGCGCTATTGGGCCGATTCTCATCGGCGTCCCCTTGAATTCTCGGTCGGCGACCATGTATTCCTGAGGATTTTGCCTAACCGCGGCGTCATTCGTTTCAGCGTACGGAGAAAGCTTAGTCCTAGTTATATAGGGCCGTTTGACATCCTGGAGCGAGTAGGAGATGTGTCCTATCTTCTCGCTCTCCTGCTATCGTTACGTGAGGTGCATGACATTTTCCATGTATCCCAACTACGATGGTATATTTCGGACCCGAGCCACATCCTGGACCATTCGGAATTGGTTGTTGGTACCAACCTTTCGTATGAGGAGAGGCCCGTGTCTATATTGGACCGAAGAGAGAAAATACTCAAGGACAAGACTATTAAGTTAGTCCGTGTTGCTTGGGGTCATCACTCTTTGGGTGAGTCAACAGAGGAGCGTGAGGATGATATCCGATCGCGATATACCGACCTTTTTGACTCGTAAGGTATAATGTCTTCCTTATGCATTATGCTCTCAATTTCTTGTTTGAATGAATGATTGCTTGATTGATTGCCTTGTTATAGCTTGCTTGTGATTAGTATAACTTGTCCTTGCTTCTCTAGCATCTTGATTAAATTCTGCGGATGAAATTCTTTTAAGGTGGGTAGAGTTGTAACGATCGTGGTTCGTATTACGTATTTTGGTATACATATACGTATATTGCATGTTTCCTGGCAAGGTTTATCTTGGAATTTCTTTAGCTTGGTTCGGCTTGGCTTGGTTTGCTTTTGAGTTCATCATGAACCAAAGGAAAACCCCCCACCTACCACCCTTTCCTTCCTTTATTAGCCGCACACTCTTTCTCTCTCCTTATTACTTCTTTTCATTTACTCTTCTTCTTCTTCACCATTACTCTTCACCTACCTGAGAGAAAGGGAGAGCTTAGGTAAGCGCAACTTGCTTTATGGAGGAACTCAAGTTTTATTGTTCTATTTTTTCTCCATAAGATTCTAAGTCACTTTAGTACTTAGCATTTTCGAATTCCATGGCTCATTTCATGTAGATCTAAGTTTTTAGTATTTTGATCTTCTTGGTTTTGATCTTCTAAAAGTTGGTTATTTTCGAATTAGAGAGTCCCATGTAGTAGGGATTTCAATTTTACGCAAGTTTGGTGTTGAGATGGTCGGATTTCACCAAGTCTTGGCCGAGATGGAGTTCTTTGAGTTCCTGAGCTTTTACGCATGCTTATTTTGGCCATAGGGAGAAGACGGAGTTTTACGCACACGTTCTAACGTGTTGGTGTAGTGATTAACCCTTTTACGCCCACGTATTGCGTGCCAGCGTATTATTCAGCCTTTTTTACGCTCACGTCTTAACGTGCCTGCGTAGTGCCCCTTTTACGCACATGCAATTGCGTGCTAGCGTATTCGAACTCTACGCCGGGACCCTCCCGCTCGCGTAGAGTCGTACTCGCATAGACTTTGGCTCGAGTAGACTCTCGCATGCGTAGAGTTTTGCTCGGGTGTTTGTGCGCGTAGAATTCTACCCGCATAAAATTATTACGCGCGTGTAATCTCACTTGCGTATAACCCGGCTAGCGTAGAACCCCACCCACGTGCATCTTCACTCGCGTAGAGCTATCTCTCCCTTGCTCTTGCTAGCGTAGAGCCGCTTTACGCTTGAGGCCCTCGGCCAAACGTAAAGGCTCACTCGCGTAGAGCTATCTCTCCCTTGCTCTTGCTAGCGTAGAGCCGTATTACGCTTGAGGCCCTCCGCCTAGCGTAAAGGGTCACTCGTGTAGAGCCTTGCGTCCTTGTGTACCCGACTGTCTTTATGCCTTACACTATTCATGAATTGACAAGCATGGACTGAGTGATATGACCGGACTAATAATGGTGCATGACATGACATGGCATGACATAGCATGATATAACAAGATGTGACAAGTACGCACCCTGGTAACTATTGAAAGCTATTGCGACGGCTTGCATGACATGACTATAATAAATGGCTTGGACACCGTCGACGATTGTGTTTGTACAAATAAACCAGTACTGTCTTGTATCATGTCTAGGATAGGAACCCCTGAGTACCACGGTCAGGGGTACCTACTGAATTTGACTAAGGCTAATAACTAGAAAATCCAGTAGTCATGAAGAGATTTCCCAGCTACAGGCAATCCCGTTATCTAGGTGCCCCATCATAGGATTTGTAGCCTACCGTCTAGTAGGGCACATTTCCAGCACACTGTCATGTGTTGCACCTACTAACCTCATTAAGGGTTCATGTGTTCTTGGACGATGTACCCACAGGAATTCAATTCCCTAATTGCGTCTGGATAACCTGGATGGTCTGCAGGGCTAGTGGCTGTTGGGATAATCTCATTGTATTTGCTAGTAACTAGGCCTGTGATAACCCTAGTTAGTTAAAGTATTAAGCCATACTCATTACTTGGCCGTAATTGATTGGATGGAGTTTAGCCCAGCTTAGTCTTGTCCTGATCCTGTACAATATTGTGACATGACGGGATTATTTATTCTTGCCTTAACAATAATGATCAGGGGACCAGTTCTGTTCAGGCGAAGGGTTACAACCCCGGTCCTTGTTTGGTTTAAGGGTTGTAACCTGGCTCCCGGAGCAGTTCTGTGTCCTCTCTTCGTTTATTATCTTGTTGCGCCCCATGCCATGTTCGTCATGTTTTACCTTACTTCAATAGCATGATTATTTATACTGGCCTTAACAATAAAGATCAGGGGTCTAGTTCTGTTCAGACGAAGGGTTACAAACTCGGTCCTTGTTTGGTTTAAGGGTTATAGCCTGGCTCCTGGAGCAGTTCTTTGTCCTCTCTTTGTTTATTATCTTATTACTTTATCAATAGTATTTGAGACGGGTTCCTATTCAGGTGAAGGGTTGCAACCCCGATCCTTGTTTGGTTTAAGGGTTGCAATCTGGCTACTTAAATGGTTTTCTCGTACTAAATTTATTATTGTTGTCCCTGTTATTATCAGTTTCGTTTATAATTATCTTTAACATTAAATTATTATATGCTGGTTTTAGTTCCTAAGTGAAGCTTCCTTTGTGGCACTTGATCTTTCTGGGGTCTGACCCAGCTGGTTTTGTTTGGCCAGATATCGGAGCAGCTCCAAAAGATTTACCTACCTTCCAGCCAGATCGTGACCACCAGGCGTAACCCTGGCAACGAGTGGGTTTCTTTTGTTCTCCCACTTTATTGTAAAAATATTCTTTTGAGGCGTTTAGCTGACGAGCACGTGTTTAGCTCGATTGCACCTTTAATTACTGTCTGCTTACGGGCTGTAACATGATTGAGGAATCCTAGGGTTGATCATGTATGACTGAAACTTTTGCTAGTCTTGACATTTTGTACGACTAGCTTCATGATCATCCAAATATGTAATGTATGGGACGCCTTACTATTGTATATTTGGTCCTCTGACATCTTGTCACTGTTTTTACTTGCTTGAGATTGAGACACTAGGCTTGTTCATGACCTTAAGAGACTGATGGCTTGTAGTTAAAACCCTCATATATCTCGACAGCCGTGACCATATGGTGAGATGGATTCCATTTTATTATACGTAGCTGGCTATGTATGCCCCCGCTCTCCAGTATTCTGGTGCTAGGGCATTACAGTACCAACAAATTGGGGATAATAGAAAAGCATGGTATCAGCCATAAAGGTGACTTCAGTTGTGGTATCTTGTGGCATTAACTAGGACAAGAGCTATACTCCATAGGGTTATGTAGCAGCAGCATCTGGTGCTTAGGTGTAGGTGGCAGCAAAATTATGAAGGAGCTTCCTATGTGTCCATATGAAGTAAGGGGTAACTGCAATCTGTAGTAGTAATAGGAGGGTCACCTGCTAGGTAGTTGAGTATATTGGTCTAGTGGAGGGAATAGTATATGTGTGTGCAGAGAATAGGAATAAGAAAAGCAGGGGTCGAGTGCAGTAGTTAGAGTTTGTGCCTTGTGGTATAAAGGTTGTATATCATTAGATACCTATTGATACCCTGAGCTTCATGTGTACGTAGGATACACATTTGAGAGTAGAGAAGAGTGTTCAGTCTAGGTTAGGGTGTATGCATTTGTGCATACATATGTGTGTCCTGCATCTTACAAGTGTTAATTTGTACACGTGCGACTAGTAGGTAGTATAGGATGTCAGTCACTGTAGGCTATAGGTATTACCCAACTGTTTGGGCACAATATCAGTTGGGTGATGAATATGTGAGTGTATACACTTGTGTGGGAGTTGGATAGGTGATTAGTGTATCATCCAATGGTAGTATTATTAAAGCAGTTATGTGATAGTGCTTATAGAGGGTGATCGGAAAAGTGCCAACTAGCCTTGCTGCCAACAACAAGCATGGGCCAGTCCATAGCAACAAAAATAACTAGAGTGTTAGTAAGTCTCACATGTGTGTATATGTGTAAGAGAATGTATGAGTGTAGGAGAGTAGTAGTGAAGGGGAAGATGTCACGCCCCAGTCCTAAAATACATAGGACTAGGAACGTAAGAATGTCAGCTAATACGATCTAGAATAAGTTTCCAATTTAATGGACTTACTCCAGATGTACTACACTGTAGATTATACTAAACATGTGCTAACTAAACTATCTCAATCCATAGTAATCTATAAATATCAAGAAATGAACAAGTGTATCGAGTCGACCGCCAATATCACACTACTTCGATCGAGCTACAAAAAAAAGTAAGCTCGTAAAACTGGAACATAGAAATCATGGAAAAAAATAAAATGCAAGAGAACATAAAGGCATGAAAGAAAGAATAAAATAACAATACCACTAATACCTGAATTCAACAGTAACACACCACAATAACTATACTCCTAAAGTCCATCAAACACCTGGAGAGATCACCAGTTCCTCAGAAGGACGTAATAAGATACAACAACTAGCCATAATATGAACAGTAAAAGTAATATACATGAACATGAATATAATTGACAAGGTAAACTATCCATATAAGTGTATTAAGTTATGGAGGAATATAACCCTTGAACCCATATTTATTTAGGTTTGGGCTAAAAGAGCAATTTTGGACAAATTGGACTTGAGGCAAGTACTTCGTATTTTGTTTCTAAATATTAAATAAATGCAATTTATATTATTTTCTAAATTGGCATGAATCAAATTGTGACACGACTTTCGACATGAATCACATGACTCTTGTATCGCTTGATTATTTAAGTCTTGAATCTTGTTTGCTATGAATTTTCCAAATCATGAATCTAAGTAATCAAGTTTTGAATCATGCTTGATAAGAATCTAAGTAATCAAGTTCTGAATCTTGTTTGATAAGAATCCAATACATCAAGTTTCGAATCTTGTTTGATTTTTTGAATCATTGTGAAAAGAAAAATACCGAGTAGATGTGTGGTCAAACCAGTCTAGTCCGAAGTGTAGCTTGATATACACTATATGTATGTCCAAGCCTGATCACTTTGAATCTAAACCTTAGATGGCCACATGTCGAAATAGTATTTCAAATCACATAGAATGCTAGTTGGGCATCCTTGATTCATTGTATGACTCTGTGACTAGTTATATTATTATATTATCATTCTTATAGTTTCTTGTGTTGCAGATTGCATTTCATTACAGTGTTCATGCATTGTCTGGTTCAGTTTTTATTTACTTTTCATGCTTTATTTATTATTGTGTTACATTATACGAGGATGTACTTTGCTCCTTTTCTGACTGGATCGTTGTCTACCAGGTATTAGCATGTTAGCTTGGAGGATTACTGTAGAAGACTTAGGTTTAGTATAAAATCATTTATGTACTATTCATTGTATATTATTTTGAAGATTGGTCGGATTTGTCTCTGGGATGTGATTGAGATGTATATGTACCAAAAAGAGATATAGTGGACTGTGATTGTGTGTGTGTTGACTGCTTTCCGTTTATTAGTCATGTGATTGAGCATAAATAAATATTGTATCACTTGAGGTTTCTCGAGGACTAGACAGCTGACTACCGCTGTCAATAATAGCGTAGGATGGACGTACTCACAATCTGTACTCGAACATGTGGGCGCGAGGCATGACAAAGTGTAATGCACTTGAATACTACTTTAAAATTGCACATGTATAGGTAAGGAGTGATATTAGCGTCAACTAATATCGGGAATATACTAGCATACTCCCGTCCAATCCGGAGACTAGTCCGTAGACGATAATGGAATATCCACTAGTATAGCCTATACCAGGGCAACACTGAGGCTAATGAGGATAGCATAATCTCGTACGCCTGCTAATAGTCTTCCCCACCCAAGAGTATTACAAGATCATGTCCATGACTCGTACGACTCGTATCTCACATGCAAGTCCGCTAACTAACACAACTAGTCATATATAATCCATCGCACGAACCCCTTGTATTGGCCAAGTATAGGATGCATGTCAATACAATATCACTCTCACTCCAAGTGTCGTTTCATGGGTCATGTCCAAGTAATAGAGTCATTAAAAACAACTTTAATACGAGGAAGTCTACTAGCATGCTATGTCTCACACACACCCCCACACTATAGGTCATCGATGGCATCATCGACTGCACCCAAGTCATACTTGGATGCTCTCCTAACACATCTAATCCTAACTCGCAAAAATACATCCATGTATAGCAGGAAATAAAATAAGATCACAGTGGCACGATATCTTGCCTGAAATTACCTCGAAGGAATAAAGTACCGGTCTAGCTTCAACTCCGTAGTTACGGTCTCACGAACTCCTATAAACAATAATAATAACTACCATTAATAAACATACTTCATTATTACTACCATATATCATACATACATATATTTATAATCAATAGGGTAGCTAATCTATATACTAGTCATAATTAACTAACTAGTCATAATATTCCTTCTAGGACTAATAAAATCTCACCAAAATATATGTACAAAATATTAAATATTAATTCTGAAATAAATCTTTATTATTATGAAAATATAAATTATATAATTATTATGGCATGAAAACCATTTAGAAATCAACTCATGATCAAACTAGTATCCACATTGATAAATCAACGTTATTAGAACTACTTTAACCATAAATAAATTAACTTTAATAAATAGTAAAAAAATATTACCTAAAATATCAAATATTCATGATCATATGTCGAGGACCAATAATATTGAACCTTGGATGCACACAAAAATATTTTGGGACTCACAAGATAGAAATTTTGTTAGTTCGTTGTACGGTAGAATTTGTTCTTCAAAGATGGAAAGATTCAAGCATTAAAACAAAAAAATTATGAAAAAGTAATTGAAAGAATTGTAGGTAGTCGAATTGTGGTGGTTTTCATATATGATATCATTGGTAAAAGTTACTCCAACTAGATCAAAACCTCCATATACGAAATAGTGTCAATTCTAGATACACTTTGCAAAAACGTGTGCTTCGACCAATCTATAAAGAATTTCAATATAAATTTTTTTGTGAAGGTATTAGACACATAGGGAAACCCAGAATTTTTGTTTCACGAAGTTTCAATGTCTAGAAGTGGAGAAAACACTGTTGCAAGATGGTGTACCTGTTATAATTTTTGGACAATAAGTTGGGGGTGTCTTTGGGCTGCTGTTATGGCTTGTAGAAGTGGTTCCAGGTAGGGGCTGACCTTGGGACGGTAGAGGGGGTCTTAGGCACGTTAAAGATCAGGTGGTTGGGCTAGAGGTGGTCGTCAAGGGTGCGAACAATAGCAAGAAGAAGATATGACAGCAACAACAGTTTTGAAAATGAGGTAGGGTTTATGGAGGGTTTGGCCGACTATTTGTCGGCTTTACATATATGAGTAGGTAAGGGGGTTAGGTAGGGTCTATATAGATGTGGTTTTGAGTGCGTTTCGGTAGGTTTTAGAGTCCAAAAACTTAAAAGACTGGGTGTATGCATCTAGAGTTTCCTAATTTAGAATTCTAGATTGGTAGAGTTTCTCTATTAAGGTTTAACCCAATAAAGTCTCCAATAAATCTAAAAGAAAAATCTAGAATGACCATATCTATTTGGGGATGACTCTAATAAGTCATATACAACTTGTTAGACAAGTTTAGGCTCAAAAAAATTATCCGATTTGGAAATAGGCTTAAAAAGTCACATAAGGGGTCTTATGTGCCATTTGAATTTAAATAACACATGGGGCCTCGATTGAGTGGGACATCGTAGGCATGTGTGTAGTAGGCTAAAAAACAATTGAAATTATATATTGGGTCATCTAGGTTAGATTGATGTTGAGTCCGAAATTTAAGTTGAAAGGTACGATAAGTCTCGCGGTAGATAAATTTTTGGCCTAAATTGAACCCGAAGTTGTGCGAAGAAAATAGAATACAATAAGACATATTTAAGTGGGACATAATATATCAATCGAAGATAAACTTGTCTAGGTTAAAACTCATGAAGAAAGTTTCTAGAGATTGGCATTTCTTGTTCTCCAAAAATCAAAGCTATAGAAGAGTACATTTTATGATCATGAATAAAAGTGAGAAAATATATATTAATAACTTTATTAAACAAAATAATAAAAATAAATTTAAAAACTAACTCTAAAAATACAGGGGGGCTTACGACCTACCGAACTTAAATAATTTTGTCCTCAAAATTATCCTAACTCATGGTATAAGGAAACTAACCATATAAGATTTCTAAAGGATGCTAATACTAATGGGTTCTAAATTATCGTAATCCAGGTTTACATATTCTAAGCATGTATCCTATCATTAAAATAATATGATGATCCTATTTCAAATTTGGAGAATAGTGTTGGCATATTTATTTTGATAATATTAACAGCATCTTTGTGGTTTAGTTTTTTCTATATTTTCAGCAAACAGATACACCCTCGAGCTTTCCAATAGCTGCTACAAAGAATTCTATTCATCCAAGCCGCTCAGCAAAACCACATGAAAGCTTTTAATAAGTCTCCTAAAATAAGGCTGAAGAAAAGACCAGCGCACACTCAAAGACTGCTCTCAAAATATTTAAGTTTTTAGAGTCCGTACATGGTCTAGGACTTTCTATGTAACGCTTAAGGTGGATGATAAAACATAAGCCCCTTCTATTTTTAAGTCAAAAATCAATGTCTTCAGAAACGAAATACCAACAACATATCGCCATGCACCGACGCTATACCGATTTCTTCCTGAGAAAACTCTCTGTGACGAAAATTGGCATACCGACGGTATACCGCTATGTACCGACGGTATACTATTTCGGAGCAGGAAAAACTCTCTGTGACGAAAATTGGCATACCGACGGCATACAACTATGTACCGACGGAATACTAATTTTCTGCTCAGAAAACTTTATGTGAAGAAAGACGGCATACCGACGGTATACCGTTGCATACCGCCGGTATTTCGACCTCTCTATTTTTTGATTTTTAAACGGACAGATGTCAACATAAAATGCTCCAACGGCTAGATTTATTACCGTTACCTTTCAGAAAACGGCATGCCGACGAAATACCACTCCATACCGAAGGTACTCCGTTAGCCTTATGTTTGGAGCGTTAAATGCCTAGTTCTCTTGGTTCTCTATTTAAGGTGGTTGTGTCTTCACTTTAAAGACATCCACTTGAGCCTTAAATTTTTCATAACAACCAAAGATCCTCACCATTACTACTCTACCCAAAGCTTTAATTGTCATCCAACCAAAAAGTGCTAGAGTACTCAAGAGTTGTAATTCTCGATCTTCAAAGTATTGTAGAAGATCAAAAGCCCTCTTTCTTTTCTTTTGAAGTTGGCGAGGCTTCGTAAGAAAACTCTTGCGTAAGAAGTTGGCGAGCTCTTCGGATCCAAACTCGTGTTGAAGTTGACGAGTTTTTCGAATCCAAACTCATGTGTAACTATTTACTCAAATAGTAGATTAAAGTCATAGAGAGTTTCGGGACTGGAGTGCCCCTTGGGAGGATACTAGGATACATCGAGTGTTTGAATCGCTATCTCTTTTACTCTTCATTAAAATAGTAGTAACTTGGTAATTATTTTATTACCCTATTCACCCCCCTCTAGGGTTCTACAATTGGTATCAGAGCTTTGTTTTTTGATTTGGACTTACACCCTTAGAGAGATCCATGGCCACTAACCCTAGTACCAATTCATTCCACAATGAGGGACACTCCACAAATAGACCTCCTCCACAAATAACCCTAGTACCAATTCATTCCATAATTATTTTATCTAGAATCCCAAGACTTTGATCTATGGGATTGTGTCGTCAACGACATTCCTATATCTTCCATGGTTATTGAATAAGTTGTCTTAGAAACCCTTAAAGATAGACTTAGTGAGAATGATAAAAAGAATGCTAGTCGGGACGCTAAAGCTATGAACGCTCTCTACTGTGCCCTTGATAGCAATGAGTTTAATAGGATTTCTATCTGCAAGACCTCCAATGAAATCTGGAGACTTTTGGAAGTTACTCATGAGGGAACCTCTCAATTAAAGGAATCCAAGATCAGTAGACTCACCCACGAATATGAATCATTTAAAATGAAACAAGATGAGTCTATTAGTATTATGTTTACTCGATTTTGTGATATCATTAACCCTATCTCTTCTTTTGGCAAGGAATATCCTGCTCATGAAAAGATTAGAAAAATTCTTCGGAGATTAACCAAAGGGTGGAATCCTAAAGCTACCGCCATCATTGAAGGAAACGATTTGACAACCATGACTCTTGAAACCCTTATGGAAAAGCTCATGACCCACGAACTGGACATGAAGGACCAAGAATAATCTTTCGCTCAAGAAAAGGAGTAGGAGAAAGCTAAAGAAAAAGAAAAGTCACTTTCTCTAAAGACAACAAGTCCCTTTCAAAAGACAACTCCGATGATGATGACTCAGACGATGAAGAGATCGCTCTCACCGCCAAGCACTTCCAAAAATTTCTCAAGTTCAACAAAGAAAATCGTACAAGATGGAACAACGATGAAGAACCCGCCTGCTACAACTGCAAGAGAATCGAACACATCAAGAGGGACTGTCCCATGGCAAGAAAAGAATCCAGCAGATACGAGAAGTCTAACAAAGGAAACTCATCCTCCAGGAAATATACGAACACCAACATATGGTATGAAAGCGATGCTAGTGACTCTGACAACGACAAAGAGTGCATGCACAAGGCAAATGTTTGTCTCATGGCAACTGAGGTAACTGATGATCTCTCTATGAATGCTCTTTCTTGCAATGACTTAGAAAATGCTATTCTTGAATTACACGATGAACATAAGGTAATAAGAGGAAAATATAAGAAGTCGCTCAAAGAGATTGACGCTCACAACCAAGAAATAGAAAAACTTTCTAACATCATTCATGACATTAAAGGAAAGTCGCCTGCTTCTGACACGAATGTGATCGATTCTCTACGACTAGAGCTCCAAGAATCACTAGACGTCATCAAGAACAAGGACGTTAAAATCCAATCCCTTAAGGATATGAGTTTTCTATGCACAAGACTCTTGCTGCAAATCAAAAAGAATATGCCACCTCCATCAAATACAACGACCTTCTTGTAAAATGCAAGAAAGAAGTCGATATGAATATGACACACACGCATACACAAAGGCATGTCAATACTGGTCACATGCCTCATACTCACAAAAACACAACACATAGGTCTTTTCCTAACCAAGTGCATACACGAAAAGGTCCTCTTAAAAGGAAAAACATTACACATCATGCTTTCTACTATCATCACCACAACACTTATGTGAAAACTCCTAATCATACTAGGACCTCTCATACTTTTTGTCACTCACCCTCCTCTAGAACTATCACACCTATGGGGTGCCACTATTGTAGTCTCCTTGGACACACTTCTTACTATTGTCAAATGAGAAAACATGTTGATATGAGAATGTTTAAATGGGTTCCTAAAACTAACAATCGAGGACCCAAACATTCTTGGGTACCAAAGTCTTCATCTTCAACTTGTGTTGTAGGTGAACCCTCCATCGCATGCTAAAAGCAAGTGGATCCTCGATAGAGGTTGCTTACGGCACATGACCGGTGACGCTTCACTCTTCGCAACGCTATCGATGAAGAAAGAAGGACATGTATCCTTCGACAACAATCTAAAGGGGTATATCATAGGAAATAATAACATTGGCTCCCCTCCTTATCCATGTATTAGAAATGTTTGCCTTGTTATAAATCTCAAGCACAACCTTCTTAGCATTAGTCATCTTACGGATAATGGTTATGATATTAAGTTTGTTAAACACAAATGATTCATCACCGATAGAACTAGTGGATCTGCTGTGTATGAAGGCATTAGAGAAAATAATATCTATGTTCTTTATCTTGTTGAGAACACTAACAATGACAGGTGCTTAGTAGCAAAGAACGATGAAAGTTGGCTTTAGCATATGAGACTTGGGCATGCTAACATGGATACCATATCCCGACTCGCCACCAAGAAGCTTGTAAGAGGTCTTCCAAGCATCTCTTTCAAAAAGGATATGGTATGCGAAGAATATGAGAAAAGTAAGTTGACCAAATCTTCTTTCAAATCCATCAACTCCGTAAGTACTACTAGACCTCTTCAACTTATCCATATGGATCTATTTGGTTATAGTAGAGTAGCTAGTCTTGGTGGTAAACTTTATGCATTTGTTTTAGTTGATGATTTTTCGAGATTTACGTGGATCATATTTCTTACAAACAAAAGTGATACATTTCGTGAATTTGTTGGCTTTTGTAAACGTGTCCAAAATAAGAAAGACATTATGATCAACAAGATTAGAAGTGATCATGGAAAGAATTTGATAATGCCAATTTTAAAAGATTTTGTGAAAAGAATAGTTTTTGTCATGATTTTGCTTGTCCTAGAACTCCACAACAAAATGGAGTTGTGGAAAGAAAGAATAGAACCCTTGGCGATATGGCAAGGGTTATGTTAAACCAATATAAGCTTCCCTAATATTTTTGGCGGAGGCCATTATACGGCTTGCTATGTTATAAATAGGGTCTTGATTCGACCTATTTCTAAGAAAACTCCATATAAGCTTTGGTTTGACAAAATTCCTTCAATTGATTACTTTAAAGTTTTTGGATGCAAATATTTTATTTTGAACACCAAGGATAACCTAGGCAAATTCCAAGAAAAAGCCTATGAAGGTATTTTTCTTGGTTACTCAATACATAGTAAAGGATTTCGTATTTTCAAAAAAAGAAGTCTTGTTGTCGAAGAGTCAATTAACGTCTCTTTTGATGAACTTAACACTTCTACATCCTCCTCATCCGATGATGTTGATGATATCTCTTTTGGTTTGGAAAACTTTTCTCTTGGAGACACTTGTCCTTCTTCATCTAACAATGAAATAGTGACCCCTCCAACCGATCTCCACCACTAGAGAATCCTCAAGAGCACCTCCCAAAAGAATACAGATTTGTCCCACATCATCCCAAGGAGCTTATCATTGGTGATCCCTCTACTCATGTTAGCACTAGATCCTCTACTTGTGATCTTTGTGCAAATATGGCTTTTATTTCTTAAATAGAGCCTAAAAACATCAATGATGCCTTTAATGGTGAATTTTGGAGGATAGCAATGCAAGAAGAGCTAAACCAATTTGAGAGAAGCAAGGTTTGGAAACTTGTCCCTAAAGCCCACAACCACCCCATTATTGGGACAAAGTGGGTGTTTTAAAAAAAAAACTTAGTGAAGATGGGTTCATCACACGTAACAAAGCCCGATTGGTTGCTTAAGTCTATAACCAAGATGAAGGCATTGACTACGATGAAACGTATGCTCCGGTTGCTCGTCTTGAATCCATTCGCATGCTATCTGCTTTTGCTTGCTTTAATGATTTAAAACTCTTTCAAATGGATGTCAAAAGTGCTTTTCTAAACGATATTATTAAGGAGAAAGTTTATGTTAAGCAACCTCCTGGTTTTGAAGATTTTTATTTTCCTTATCATGTTTTCAAATTACACAAAGCCTTTTATGACCTCAAACAATCTCCTCGTGCTTGGTATGAGTGTCTTAGTTCCTTTCTTATTTGTCACAACTTTCCTAAGGGCAAATTTGACACTACACTTTTTATTAAATCTTTTAACGTCACCCTTTTGTTAGTTCAAATTTATGATGATGGCATTATTTTTGGTTCCAGTAACAATGCATTTTGTGTAGAATTTGCCAAAGTAATGTAGGACGAATTTGAAAAGAGCATGATGGGAGAACTATCTTTCTTCCTGGGTCTGCAAATCAAGCAAGGTCCAAAAGGAACCTTCATCAATCAAGCTAAATATACAAAGGATCTTCTCAAACGTTTCGAACTTCTCATCCAAATCAATGAGGACTCCTATGACGACAACGACAAAACTTGATAATGATAAAGATGGTATCTCGGTCGACATTCGTAAGTATCAAGGTATAATCGGGAGCTTACTTTATTTAACTGCTAGCCGTCCCTATATTATGTTTTGTTTGTCTTTGTGCACGATACTAAGCAAATCCAAAAGAATCTTCACTTATGTGCCGTTAAGCGCATTTTTCGGTATCTCAAAGGCACCATTAACATGAGACTTTGGTATCAGAAATCTTCATCCTTTGAGCTTATCGGCTACTCGAATGCGGACTTCGCCGGATGTAAAATCGACCGAAAAAGCATTAGTGGCACATGTCAATTCTTTGGAAAATCCTTCGTATCATGGTTTAGTAAGAAACAAAACTCTGTTGCTCTTTACACCACTGAAGTCGAGTATATAACGGCTGGTTGTTATTGTGCACAAATTCTTTGGATGTCACAAACACTTGTTGATTATGGTATCTCTTCTACTTGCACCTCCATCAAATATGATAACACTAGCTCTATTAATCTCACAAAAAATCTGATTTGTCACCCACTCATGAAGCACATTGAGATTAGACACCATTTTTTTTGTGACCATGAACAAAATAGGGACATTCATCTTTATTTTATTGATACTACTTATCAATTAGCGGACATCTTTACTAAACGCCTCCTGGAGGATAGGTTTGTATTTCTTTGCCAAGAGTTAGGCATTACATATCTTGACTCCTAGTTTCTGTTCCGACGGCATACCGACAGAATAATTTGGCATACTGTCGGTTTACCGATTTGCCTTCAAAATTACTTTCTGTAACATTATCGGCATATCGCCGACACCCAACGGTATTCCGCCGACATTTCGTTTGCGGTGAAACGGGTATCGCAGCAAACTTTTTAAGTCAAATGGGACCCACCAAATCACTTCCTCTCCAATCACTATCTTTTGAAATCCTATTCCTTTATTCTCTCACCCTCACCTCATTAATTACCCATTTCAACTCCTCCTATCAAATCAAATCCCTTCCACTTTTATTTTCCTTTATCCTTTCAACTTCCTCACTCCTTTCCAAAACCCCCTCATTTATTACTCATTCATCCCTATTTTCCAAAACCTTTCCACCCCCTCCTCTATCTCTTTCTCTCCCACCGATTTTTAAACCTGCTTCTTCTTCCTCCTCCTCCTCCAAAACTCTTCATCCTCCTCTTAGCCCCTGCTGTCTCCAAAGCCCATGCCAAATGCCCACGCTTCTCCTCCTCCTCTTCCAATACTTTCACGCCGGTGCCCTTACCAAATGGTGCCTATGACCACAAAATCTTCAAATTCGCTCTTGCTGTGGACGCCTGGTTCCAGTATTTTGCCAAGCATGCAGTTTACAAAGGAAAGGCGATCAACTGGAATCTCTTCCCCGTTTCGCTCTCATTATTCGAATTTGCAGGCCTTTCAGCTCTTCTTCGTCGTCAAGTTCCCATTTATTCGGTGACTGTTTGCCACTTCTACTGCAACATTGTACCGGACTTGGCCAACAATGCACTTGAGACTCTCGTCAATGATCGCCACTTTCGCCTAACCGCCCGTAATATTGCCGAGATGTTCGAGATTCCTAATCGCGGGGACGCTCTACCCACTTTAGCCCGTCTGTACCCTACCGCTGAAGTCTCTTTCGACAAGTTTTGTGGCATTATCTGCAAAGGGCCTAACCCTCCAGCCACTTCTGCCATCTCCAACCAGCAGGAGCCTTTCTTCTATGAGCTGCATCGCATCATTTGCCAGACCTTGTATCCTAAGTCTGGAAACTATGATGCCATCACAAATGATGCTCTAGTTTGTATGTACTACCTTTGTTCTAAGAAGACTTGGTCTTTTGCTAAGACTCTCTTGAATGCCTTCTAATCTATTCACTCTGCGGGGCAGAAAGCCCTCAACTACGGCACGTTTATTACTTTGAATCTTGAGGCCAAAGGTGTGGACCTCACTCTTTGCCAATCGGACGAGGTTCGTTCCTTCCTGGCTATCTCCCGCTTTGTATCTGGATAATCCTCTCGTGCGTCAACTTCTTAGGCCCCTCAACCTACTCTACCTACTCCAGTGCCCTCTGATCCTCCTTTCTCTGGCCGATTCATGCCTCTAACCTAGCAACACTTTGATTTACGCATGGCTCAGGTGGAGGAGCAGATGCGGACCAATACCTGCGACCTTGGCAACCTTATTCAGAGCCGCTTCCATGACCAGGCCTACTTCCTTCAGCGGACTCTTTAGGATCGCAATGCATTTCTGGATCTCCAACTTTAGTATCCCCACTTTCAAGGATCTCGCTTCTCTGACCCTAATTCCTACGGGTTCATGTATCCTGATGGCATTGATCCTTTTAGTGCTTTTTATGAGACTCCGGGTGATGGTGATGATGATGATGATCCATCCAATCAGTAGCCTTCGGTCTCCCTCTATGTTGGTCCAATAAGAAGTGGTGGTCATATCTAGTTTGTCTTTTGTGGTCCTGCGGGGACCAGTGTCTTTGTTTGCTTTGTTTAGTTTTCTTGTGTGGTCCTTCGAGGACCTTTTTGTTGGTTGGTTTCCTCCCGATAGGGAGCATTATTGATGCTTTGAGTTCTGTTAGCATGTACTCTTCAAATCTGCTATTCAATATATGCATGCTTTGGCTCTGTCTTACGCTCTCGTATATACCTTTTTCTTTTTATATTCATCTATTTTCACCATCTTTAATTAAGTAAAAATGGGGAAGAAAACTTATTGAAGGGGAGTAGTCTACCTATGGGGGAGTCACTCCCTAAAAAGATGCTATCTTCCTTTTTGTTAATTATCAAAATGGGGGAGATTGTTGGCACATTTATTTTGATAACATTAACAACTTCTTCGTGGTTTAGTTTTCTCTATATTTTCAGCAAACAAATACACCCTCAAGCTTTCCAATGGCTGCTACAAAGAATTTTGTTCATCCAAGCCGCTCAACAAAACCACATGAAAGCTTTTAAGAAGTCTCCTAAAACAAGACTGAAGAAAAGACCAGCGCACACTCAAAGACTGCTCTCAAAATATTCAAGTTTTTAGAGTCTGTACAAGGTCTAGGACTTTCTATGTAACGCTTAAGGTGGATGACAAAACATAAGCCCCTTCTGTTTTTAAGTCAAAAATCAATGTCTTCAGAAACCAAATATCGACGACATACCGCCATATACCGACGGTATACTGATTTCTTCCTGAAAAAACTCTCTGTGAAGAAAATCGGCGTACCGATGGTATACCGCCATGTACCGACGGTATACCATTTCTGAGCAAGAAAAACTCTCTGTGACAAAAATTGGCATACCGACGGCATACCGCTGCGTACCGACGGTATACCGGTTTTTTACTCAAAAAACTTTCTGTGAAGAAAGATGACATACCGACGGTATACCATTGCATACCGCCGGTATTTCGACCTCTCTATTTTTGATTTTTGAACGGACAGATGTCAGCATTAAATGCTCCAACGACTACATTTATTATCGTTACCTTTCAGAAATGGCATGTCGACGGAATACCGCTCCATACCGACGGTATTCCGTCAACCTTATGTTTGGAGCATTAAATGCCTAGTTCTCCTGGTTCTCTATTTAAGGTGGTTGTGTCTTCTCTTTAAAGACATCCACTTAAGCCTTAAAATTTTCATAACAACCAAAGATCCTCACCATTACTACTCTACCCAAAGCTTTAATTTGTTATCCAACCGAAAAGTGCTAGAGTATTCAAGAGTTGTAATTCTCGATCTTCAAAGTATTGTAGAAGATCAAAAGCCCTCTTTCTTTTCTTTTGAAGTTGGCGAGCCTTCGTAAGAAAACTCGTGTGTAAGAAGTTGGCGAGCTCTTCGGACCCAAACTCGTGTTGAAGTAGACGAGTTCTTCAGATCCAAACTCGTGTGTAACTATTTACTCAAAAAGTGGATTAAAGTCGGAGAGAGTTCCTGGACTGGAGTGTCCCTTGGGAGGATACCAGGATACATCGAGTGTTTGAATCTCTATCTCTTTTACTCTTCATTAAAATAGTAGTAACTTGCTTGGTAATTATTTTATTACCCAATTCACCTCTTCTAGGCTTTTACAAATAGATGCTATATCGCATCGAGATAGTAATACATTCTATGACTAGGTTTAGACTAAAGGACTCTATGTCATAATCTTGGTTTATAGGCTAACATAGCACAATAGCCCAACCCTTCAAACAAGGCAAAGGATGAACCATGCAGCATAATAATCCATGTCCCTAGGCTGCTAATAGAAATAAAAAATCATCCTAAATTAGACTTATGATCGACTAATCATTAATATATGATAAACTCTCTAATATTCCTATCTACGGAATTCTACCCACTTTAGTTATTTATCTAGTTCTATCAAGCATAGATTCCTAACTTCTCCTCGTAAGAATCTTCCAAATTCTTAGTTAAGGGCGAAGTGGCTACTCTAGGCATGGCTACGAAACTAAAAGAAAATAATATAGCCATAAAATCAACAATAGGTGCAACTAAAATAATACCTGCTATAATTACTCTATTAGGCTCCTTCTCTAGTGGTGCCATAACATAAGCTTGGCCAATTCTATGTTCTCCAGGTACTGATAACCTTGGAACTATAGTCGCCTGAACAGGTGGCCTCGGTCCTGGTGGTGCTGGTAGTGCTAGCCTCGAAGCTAGATGTTTAGTCTGCCGCTCTACTTTGGACACTCCATGGCATGGTGCTAGTCAGATCCATACTGCAAGCATTATCCTATTCTTCTCCAACAATCTTACTGAATATGTTTGTAGAAGCATGAAAAATACTAAAAGAGGCACATATATGTCATGCGCCTAAAAATATGAAGTTCCTAAGTCAGAAGCTGTTAGTTAAAGACTTAGAATTTCTAAAAGACACATTATCCAAAGATGGACCAGAGAGACTCATGGTTCATTCAGACGCATGATGTGTTTTTTGTCTTTTGTGTGAAGAGATAGACCTCGGGCAGTGTGCAGTGTCACGACCCGTACCCACTTTTCGGGATACGAGTGCGTGGGCAAGTCCAACCGATCATTAAAACCTAAAATAATAATATTATTTAATTATGAAATAAATCACTTAAAATCTAATTTAACCTAATAATAAAATGAAATATAAATCAAATAAGAAAATTTGGCCATAGAAAGTCATATTTCTAATTTTGGAAAATATGGCACGCAAATCGGGGCGTGCCATTGACTAACAACGTTAAGAACTCAAGATTTTGAAAGTGTATCTTAGTAGATTTCAGTGCCACTAGTGCACCAGAATCGACCATGCCGCAAAATCACGCTTTGGTCAAAAGATATCGCTGTTATGGATAATCGTGACCAAATCGTTGATTTATCTATCAAATCTGAGTTCAATGTAATAAATAAAATAGTAAACGAACCTCTAAAGTTCTGGAAAAATTATATGTTGAAGATCGTCATGTCAGCTTTCCAAAACTTCAAACGGAGTGCCAATCAGAGTTCGTGATCTCGAAAACAGTACGATGCGTCGAGTTTTAGACAACCACACTTAAATAATTTTCCAGAAATTCACAAACAAAATCTCAGAAAATAAAATATATATTCTGAAAGATAACCTCGAGATTCAAACAAAAAATGGTACACAAAAACGAGGTCGGGGCTGTCCGCAATTGCTCCGGGAAGTTGATAAATCACCAAGATCAAAACCCCAAAATCGACCAAGGAAATAAATTAGGGTTTTTGGATATGTATGTATATATACGTGAGAGAGAGAGAGAGAGAGAGAGAGAGAGAGAGAGAGAGAGAGATAGAGAGGCAGTTGAGCACCGACAGGTCGGCCCGCCCCAGCCGGGTGACTGTGTAATTATTTATTTAATTACAAAAAATCATCTAAAAATTATTTTCACTCCAAATAAATCCAAATAAATTGCAGAAAAATCCAAAAATTTTCTAGAAAATTCTAGGAAATATTTCTAAGTGTATAGAACCTAAACAAAATATCTTAACTCAAAATATCATTATGTGACCCTGCAGTAAATTCCAAAAGCCTATGAAAAATAAGTTATATAGGTTTTAGTTATCTAAAAATTTCCAAAAATTCTAGAAAAATTCAAAAAAAATCCTAAAATATTCTAGAAAATATTGCTAGTCATTTAGAGTACAAATAAAAATATTCCTTCCTGAAATACCCCCGAATGACCTTACAGTAAATCTTGAAAATCCTTAAAAATAATAAATGCTTAAATATTAAATTCCTAAAAATATTCAAAAAATATAAAAATATAAAATAGCTAAATAATACTTATATAAGATCTCTAGGGGCCATTTGACCTTAAGATGGTCATAGATCACTAACAAACTTCGGCATGACTCCCAATGATCATAAAATTAATCAAAATCAAATGAAATAAAATAAAGTTTAAAAATTTGGGAAGTGGATTTACAAATCTATCCACCTTAGAAAACTTTTATCCTCGAAATTTTGAAGGAGACGATTAGGCATGACTAAGAATATTATCAAGAAATGATACGATCAATGATCAAAATTAATCAACAGATAGAATTAAAATCTAGGAAAATATGCGAATTGGCCCGATCAAAATAGTCTAGCTACGATAAAAAATTGTTTAAGGATGATCAAATCAAAATCGTTTCGATACGATTAACCATTTAGCCAAAATCATCTACCTACGATTATAGACTCAAAATCCATATGCTATTATGAATATAATGGAACATAACCAAATATAGTATTCGGTTCTAAATGATTACTAGGAAGAAACTAAGTGACGATTCTTTAATAGAAAAGATAAGAAAGAAAAGGAAGAACTACCAGTTTTTTGAGAAGACAGTAATAAAAAATTAAGACATCAAATCAATTTGGAAAATTAATAGTCATATGTCAATAAAAGATATAGCCTCTATAGTATTTGAAAATTGTAAGTATATCTGAAGTCATTTAACCGAGAATCCATGCCTCGCCAGTGTACATCTGGCTGTAGTAAACTCTTGGTTCCATGACTCAAATAAGAATACGGTATCGAATACTATATCAACTCTATCCAATATTGACATAATAACTTAAAGATCAATAGGGAAACTAGGACATAGTTTTAATAATATTTGATAACCTACGCATACCTGAAGTTACTTCAACTTAGGGGTCATGCCCTGCCAGTGCGCTGTTGGCTGCAGTGAACCCACGGTTTACATAATTCAAATAAATGGCGACAATGCACATCTACTTTGCCATTGTAAGTCATCAAAATTTTATTCCAACTATATCCATAAGAATTTCAAAGGAGCTTCTATAAATTCAAACAAGTCGATCATGATAAGAAAATGTAAGTATCTGTCCTTGAAGTAGAAATATTAATAAGACAATAAAAAAAGTGAATAAAGATGACTCGAAATATATGGATAATTGAATCAAAACTTTTTTCAAAAAATAATTCCTTATGTCCAAAGGAAAAATAAATAATCAATACAATCTTACGATATGACGATGATTAGAGAAGGTATACAATAAAATTATACAATTGATCAAGATTAGAAATTGAATCCTAGGAAGTCTATGCGAATAGTTTACCCATCTTTTATCCTACCATCGTATCAAAAATTTAATAGGGTTTAGAATTCAATAAATCCCTACCTAAATCACATGGCAACCTTAACTACTCAACAGTCAAATTGAATAAGGGACTCCTAGTCCTAGTCGTTCTCCTAAAATAAAATCAAACCTAATTGTGAATGAGCACTTCTTAGTCGCAGGCTCGCATTAGTATGACTAATATACGTATTACCACAAGTTCTCAATATTTTGCAAAAACAGACTTGCATGGGCCATTAAAAAAAACTTATCAAGACCCGCACCCACTTTTCGAGATACGAGTGCGTGGGTAAGTCCAACCCATCATTAAAATCCGAAATAATAATATCATTATTTAATTCTAAAATAAATCACTTAAAATATAATTTAACCTTATAATAATTTGAAATATAAATCAAATAAGGTTTGGCCATAGAGAGTCATATTTTCAACTTTGGAAACCATAGCACGTAAGTCGAGGCGTGCCATTGACTAACTAGTCAAACATTAAGAACTCAAGATTTTAAAAGTGTCTTGGTAGATTTTATTTCCACGAGTGCACCAAAATTGACCATGGTCAAAAGATATCGCCGTTATGGCTAATCGTGACCAAATCGGTAATTTATCGATCAAATCTGAGTTCAACGTAATAAATAAAATAGTAAACAAACCTCTAAAATTCTGGAAAAATTATGTGTCAAAGATCATCATGTCAGATTTCCAAAACTTCAAATGGATCGTAAATCGGAGTTTAGGATATCCCGGGATCTCGAAGACCATACGATGTGTCGAGCTTTAGACAACCAACACTTAAATAATTCTCCAGAAATTCACAGGCAAAATTTCATAAAATAAAATATATATTCTAAAATCTAACCTTGATACAATTCCAACAAAAAAATGGTGCACGAAAATGAGGTCAGGGCTGTCCACAATCGCTCCAAGAAGTCGGGGAATCACCAAGAGCAAAACTCCAAAATCGGCCAAGAAAATAAACTACGGTTTTTGGATATATATATATATATATATATATATATATATATATATATATATATATATATATATATATATATATATATATATATGAGAGAGAGAAAGAGGCGGTTGAGCGCCGGCAGGTAGGCCCGCCCCGGCTGGTGACCATGTAATTATTTATTTAATTACAAAATATCATTTAAAATTTATTTTAACTCCAAATCAATCCAAAAAAATTGCAAAAAAATCCAAAATTTTCTAAAAAATTCTAGAAAACATTTCTAAGTATCTAAAACATAAATAAAAATATTTTAACTAAAAATATTATTGTGTAACCCTACAGTAAATTCCAAAAGCCTGTGAAAAATAAATTATATAGATTTTAGTTATGTAAAATTCCCAAAAATTGTAGAAAAATCTAAAAAAAATTTAAAAAATTCTAGAAAATATTTCTAAGTGTCTAGAACCTAAATAAAAATATTTTAACTCAAAATATCATCGTGTAACCCCACAATAAATTTTAAAAGCCAATGAGAAAGATGTCAGTAATTTTTTCATCCCCACCATTACACTTTGCCAGTTGTAAAGACGGAAGTTGTATGCGTCTACTTCCAGAACAGTATTTTGCAGTAAGCAATTGAAAAGCTATGCGTTCAAGTGTTGACAGACACATAGTTACTAAAAGAAAAGCTACTACTTGCAGTAAGCAACCAAATGCTGTACGTCTAACAACATTTGACGCATAGGTGATCCTCACCAAATAGATCATGTGTTGACAAGGAAGTGTTTCGTACAACACGTCTCAAAATACGTGGCAAACTATACGTGATTCTCAAGCACGTTCACTCTCCACTAACCGCTAAGGCTCATGCGCCTACCCAGTTTCATGCATCTCTGAGGCAGAAGACAGTGTATGTTCTGCACATACGCACATGGCTATTCCAGTGAAGAAAAGCTATAAATAGATGACAATTCCTTCCTTACGCAAGAACACACAGAACAGAGGCATAAGGAGAGACTACGTATACTGCTTCTTTGCTAAGAACTTTCAGAGAGAAAGAAAAAGCTTTTAGTGGTAAAGTTCCCCTTGCTACCGATAGTTCATCAACCACCAAGCTTCAACAATTTTTGTATTAGATCTTCAACGGAGTAAAGAAGTCGAAGTAGACTTAATCTCCATCGCCCCAATCTCCAGATTCTATTGTACTCAAAATTATTGTTGTACTTTTTCTTTATAATAATACAAAAGATTCTACATTTTTTGGACTCTTTTTGTGTTAAAAAAGATATGTGTGTACCATATAGTGTATCCATGGTGAGTGTTCTTTGAGTATCATATATATGATAGTGTATCCTAGTATGTAGGTGTTAGTGTGTACAGTTCTGCAATGGGAGGAAATTAACTACATGCTATGCTTGCAACAGATGGAAGAGGGGGGGGGGTTAGATGAGTCAATGGACAGGGTACAGACAAGGGGTTTAATCTGTGTGCAGTCCCTACATATATGTAGCAAAGCACAGGAGTTCTCAATATATGAGTATATTAATGAGCATTTGTGTGTTATAGGCTAGACATGAGTGTTTAAGTGAGTATATATAATTTGTGTCTAATAGGCTATATATATATATATATATATATATATATATATATAAAATATATATATATATATATATATATATATATATATATATATATATATATATATATATATATATATATATATATATATATATATAGACCAACCTTTCCTCTTTATTCATAAATAGGCACAAAATGCTCAAGCCTTTACAAGAAAGCACAAAACTGAAGAAAGCAAATAAAAAAGGAGCAGGGAGGCTAGCTCTCACTCCACAACAAAAAAAAAATCGTATGGACAATGATAGCTAGAATCCCTCCCAGACATGCTTGCAGAGTCTGCTAACTTTGTAAATTTGTCTAATAGCCTCTCTGATCAGTTGACGGTCGGTGTATTGGTGACCCTCGTATCTGAATTTGTTACAGTTCTTCCACATGACCCAATGATGGCGGCTGCAATGATCTGGTGGCCGTGCGAGGTATTGCCCCAGGTGACAAGGAGGTCATTGAAGCCTATAACACCGTGGACCTATCTGTACAGATGGGGGAGGGCATTTCAAACCTGCGTAGCCATATCTCCAGAGTACAGATTGTGTTCGACAGTCTCTGACTGATGCTCCGAGAAGTAATGATACGCTGATGCTAAGCTGAAGCCAATATTGATGATAGCATCGTCCGCGGGAGCTTCCTACGAAATGCTCTCTAGATCATAAAGGACTATTTTTTGGAATACAGAACTACCAAAAAGGTCCAATGACAGGGGATGGCATACCGATGCCGCGGATTACTCTTCTCGTCGAAGCTAGGGAGAACTCTCCTTTGGCCGTGAGGGCCTATCTCAGGGTGTCATGGACCGTCTGAACCTTCAAGCCAGTCTCCCCTAATGCCTTTTTCGCTTCCTCCCCAATCCACTCCCGAGGCCTCTCCCAATTCTAGTCACCCTCGCTATCCCACAAATCATTAATTGTACTGTTGGTAGGTGCTGCCGAAAACTGCTGGAGGAAGGTGTCCCCGGACCATCTCTCATAGAATAGGGACGATTCGCCCGAGCCCAGTTGGAGACAGATGAAAGGTTCTGCTAGGTGCCGTTCGTAGAGGATGCACCGCCATGACGCTGATGATCTGTTATTGAAATCTGCAGCAGACAGATGTGAAAACACAGGTGTAGGCAACTCTAGAGGGGGTGAATAGAGTTTGTGTCAATAATCACCAAATAAAAATTAACTCTATATCACCTCCACAAAAACAACTATCAAGATAGTAAATAAATCAGAAATAATTGCGGAAGAAAATAAAGATCAGAAGAGCATACGCAAACACAGCAGTTTTAACCTGGTTTCCCTCGTGGAGGACTAGTCCAGGCCTGAGAACTCTAGCTCAGGATTCAATCCACTATTTGTGAAATAGTAGTTTACAACCCGTGCCTTTTCTTCAGAAGAGCACGTCAACTTCTTACAGAGGATCGCAGTGGCGATTTGCTTGGAATTGTCCAAGCGACTTGGAATTGTCCAAGTGACTTTTCTTTTCAACTCTTGCACAAAAACTTCTAGCTGAATCGCACTTGAGCACCTTGGGGCTTAGGAAGTTTTGTGGCTAGTAGATTTGAAGAGTAAGGCTCTTGACTATATAGGCTATGTAAGAGAAGAAGAATAGAAGAGTGGATGGTTTCAAATGAGAGAAACCAAGGCCTATTTATAGGGTTCAGGACAAGCAGAATTCGGCCAGAATTCGGTATGGATAATTCAAATTTTTGGCCGTTGGACAGCTGGTAGCAAGCAGGCCCTAAAAATCAGGGTACTGGAAATCAGGGGACAGAGTTCGGCCCGAACTCTGTGTGGAGGCAGAGTTCGGCCCGAACTCTGTCTCCAGAAGACAGAATTGGTCCATTGGGCTTTTGGGCTTTGTGGAGCTTGGGCTTGGTTCAGGAATTGGTCTGTTTGTATGGTAGATCTTGGAGAGATATGTCTAGGGGTTGAGATGACTCAGTGCGACTCAACGTACACATTCTCCTAGACTCAATAAATTGAAGATTACAGACTTAGAACAAGTAGGAAAACCAAGAGCCCTTTGATGATGCCTTTCTTCTGATATTTGAGCAGCCCTGAGACGTCTTTTTCCCTGACAGCAGTCGTCCGAAGATAACAGATCTGAAAATCTGAATACCTTTCGGGGGCTTCGCCCCCGAACCCCGACGGGGGGCGCTGCCCCCCTCGACCCCTGTCCGCTGACCGGGCAGCGGAACCCCCGATGCGAGGCCCCGGATAGGTCGCTAGGCGGTTCGGAGAAATCTCTTTGTATGACGCCGTCTTTGCTCCATCATTAATTCTTCATTGCCTATGTCCTGTTTGATCATGTTTGATCATGCTTACTGCATGTCTACAAATACATGTTAGGCCAGCAGAATATGTTGCAGTACGATACAAGCATAGCAATATAATATGGGACAATTAGGACATTGCTAAGTATAAGTAACAACATGATATCATGTTAGGCCAACAGAATATATTGCAGTACGATACAAGCATAGCAATATAATATAGGACAATTAGGACAAAGCTAAGTTTAAGTAGCAACATGATAGTGAGTATATGAATATTAGTGACATCATTATGTTAAATTTAACTGATTAGCCATATTCAAAAACACAATGTAATCATTGGGCCAACAATCTCCCCCTTTTGATTATGGCAAATCGGTTAAGTTTAAGACAGATACGATAGATGCATATATCACTAATAACACATACTACGAGAAGATAGTGTGCTAACTTAAACTTATTTCTCCCCCTTTGTCATGATCAAAAAATAAGCTCCCCCGTAATAAGAGATAAAATGAACTCAAGCATAAGGAGGAAGGCATAGACAATCATGATCAATATACTAAATGAGGAACAATGGGAGAAGTGTGTAAAGACAAGTATAGAAACTACATACCAAATGTAGAGTGCCATACAAAAGTAACTTGTCAAAACACAAATAGGTAAAACTAAAAGAATTGAAAATAATCAATAGATACTTTACCAACATGAAATCCAAGAAAGAATCCAAAAATAGTATTACATGAAATCCAAGAAAGACATCCAAAAACTTTTGGAAGAGAACAAAATTCAGTCAAAAACCATAAGGATTAGATAATTGCAAAAAAATATCAAGAGAAGAAGATACCAATGAAACTATAGATATCAAGAAGAAAGATACCAATTGAAATATACAAACTTGATATCAATAGAAATATGAAAACTTGAAACATTGATCAATGAAACTATGATAGTTACAATTGTCCACAGATAAATAGTAGAACAAAATCAAGGAATGATCAATGTAAAATAAGGCAATTGATATAAAATAATCTTATTATTTACAAATCTATTTGCTTATCCAAAATTCATGCATTTGAACTCAATTACCATATCATGCTTTATGAATACTCTTTAAAATAAACATGAAGGTAAAGGAGAAAAATATTTGAGAAGGAGAAATTCAATCGACTTAAATGCTCCCCCTCAAACTATTACCAGTATAGATAAATCATGAATTTTGGGTAAGTCCTCAACAAGGAAAGCCAAATCAATTAAACATACAAAGAGAGCCAAATCATAGTAAGTCATATCAAAGAAAGCACAATAGTCATCAAGATAAAATACGAAAGTAAATATTAACGAGATGACTCATATCAAAGAAATATGATGAAAACAATTGCATAAACTCTCATAAACCTTTCAAAAAATAACAGTATCATGACCTCAATCACTAAGATATAATAATGATAAAAATATGGGTCAATGATGAACTAGGTATACGACATATTAAAGGGTATAAATGAATTGAACCAATTTATTTGCTCCCCCTTAAAATATGCGTATCTAGTTCCAAAGCACTTATAGCATAAATAAAATGATAACTACAAGATCTAGGGGTAAATCAACTATTGATTTCTCCCCCTTGCTCAATGCATATAAGGCTATAAAGACGACATAAAACAAATAATGTCATCTTTAGGAGAGATATCCAATAAAATAGTCACTAAAGATGAACGATCAAAATAATATCTCAATTTAGCACATGTAATCAAAAGACGACATACACTAACCTATATAGAAGAATATCATATTGAAATATGATAGATCAATGCATGTTATCTTTTGAGAAGAAGATCATCATGAAAAGAGATAAGGTCCATTAGAAAATATTATTATGATCAAGAATAATAAGGACCATTAGAAAAATATCATCATGAAAAGGAATAATAAGGTCCATTAGAAAATATCATTATGAAAAGGAATAATAAGGTCCATTAGAAAATATATCATGAAAAGGAATAATAAGGTCCATTAAAAAATCATGATGAGAATCACAATATACCTCAAAAGATAAAAATACAACTAAAGAAAAATGTCATCATGAATAAAGTCAATTAAATCAATCATGAAGAAAGTCAATTAAATCAATCATGAGGAAAGTCAAAATATAGCTCAAAAATAATAAAGCTCAAATATCATGTCCATGATTATCTAATTAAGAAATGATCAACCAACTTATTGCTTTACAAGGACTATGCATGTTTTACCACATATGTACCCATCAACGGGTAATAATCCAACCTTGCTAATACTAAATGAGAAACCAATGAAGTTCAAATAGCAAAGAGCATATGTGATAATCCATGAGTAGTCCAAGTAGAGTAATAAATTAACTTGATAACTACATAATTAGATAATATAGGACTACTCAATCATTAGGATCATTCATAAAGTAAACCAAAAATAATTATGATCAGTCATAAATCTCATCAAAACAAACCATATAAACAAACCAATATAGAAAAGAGTCAATCTCATTTAAAAACCATATAAACAACCAATGTAGAAAAGTCAATCTCATTTAAATGATTGCAAATTTATTCCAAAGAAATGTAATGATAATATGATAAAATCATGACTCAAAAGTTGAGAGAAATTTAAGAGATGCTTACCAATGACTAGTATGGAAGGAAGTTAAAGCGATGAATCACAAACAAGATAAAATAAAAAATTTGTCAAGCTAATTTTAGAGACCAAACATATGTATCTAAAAATAGAATCAAATCTCATCAAGAACATTCATAAATTTTGTTTTTGTAAACTAGCATATCACATATAGATTGAAATTCAAGAAGATAGCTAGATGAGTGAAAGTGAACAAAAATTATGTAGCTTAACAATATATCGCAAATAAGCAAGCTAGCTAACTAATTAAGATTAATGAGATAGGCCATTAACATGATAAATGTGCTCATTAAATCTTAAGTCACTAACACCAAAAAAATACATGCTTAAGCATAGAGTTCACAATAAGGATACATTTTGAATGATCAAAATGATTTATATACTCTTTGCTAAGCAAGGATAGAGTATAAAATAGCAAGTAAATGAATTAGACTCTTATCAAGTAAAACAAAAGAGATGTTCATGAAAACACAGTAGAGCAAATCTCTTTGCCAAATATTGAAATTAACCCAAGATAATGAAATAATAGATTGATCTAGAGAATCCAAAATTTATAGCCATTTTGAAAGTGTATTCTCTAGAAATGGAAAATCTCAATGTAAAAGTTCAACCCATAGTAGCTAAAGACATGAGAAGTATGATATATCAATTACATGTATTCTCATGTGCTACAAAAATCATTGGGCAATAATAATAAAATTTATAGCTCAAAATATAGGGCTAGATATGATGAAGTATTCTGGAACTCAGGGGTGGATCCAGAACTAGATAATGGTTGCATATAGACCTTAATAAATCTTCAGTCTATAAAGTATTGATCACTTTGGGTTAGCTGTAGGGGCCGGTTCCCAGCTAGCGGTAGTCTGAAGGCTAGTGCACCGTGTCACTTCAGGCTATTTACACCTGTAGGACAGAAGGACCCTTTCGACTTGTTCCCAAAATGTTCTTTACTTTTAAGAACTTAGATTTAAAAGAATATACGCAGTATCATCAAACAACATCAAAATCCAAAAATTCTAAGTATAAGAAAGGTAAATAACCCAAAGAATGATCATAAAATTTTATTTTTAAAACAAATTTTCATAATACACTTTATGAAAATATATAGAAGATTCATATCAAATAGTGATATCTCAACAAGTAAGGTAAAGCACAAAACCAAGCAATTCTTAAAAGAACTTCCATAAAAGTCATGAACAAACACTAATAAACATTTTCTCTCAACATTCCAACTTAAAGGCATTTAAATAAATAAATATCAACATTTGGAATCAATAATGGCCATTGGATCTATAATTTGATCAACGGCTGAGGCTGTTTCCGGTTCTGGAACAACCAGGCAGAATTCGGCCCGAACTCTGGTAAGGGCAGAGTTCGGCCCGAATTCCGGATTCTGGTGACAGAACTGGAATCAGGCTGAAAATTGGTTAAGCGAAAAAGATCAAATAAGAGTGAAAGACATGTATCCATAAAGTCAACAAATAAAAGCCAATAAGATATCATCAAAAGAAGACTTTAGGAATAAGCTAATTGATTCAAGTAGAGATAACACAAATTTAGTCAAAAGAATCAATAGCTAAATTATAATAAGCACAAGTATGAATAAATACTCTTCAAAAAATAATATAAACTTGAGCTTAACTCATATGCCCACATAAAGATATTTATACAAAAATAGATGTCAATAAATACATGACTACATGTAAATGAGATTTAATGAATATAGTCATGTATCCTTAGTGAATGTTTGAAAAACTATCACAAATTCAAAAACACATATAAATAGACTTTATTAGGCAAAGACATAATTGATTCTCAAGAGGATAATCAAAATAAAATATGAGAATCAATATGAATATATTATGCAAGCACAAGATTAAAAAGAAGTATAAGTATATACTTATCAAGTGATAAAACTTGTGCTAAACACATATATTCACAAAACCAATGATATATTAAATACAAATCGGCAAGAAGTAACTATCTCAAAACATTAAAAATGGAGAGTCAAACTTTAAAACAAAATTCAAGAATCAAGCTCTAATGAACTAGAGTGATATGCATGCTTTATAAAGACAAAGAATAGCGAGCATGCATATGTAAATGTGTCACACTACTAGAAAATGAGTGATAAACTACATAGTGTGAACTAATCATTTAAAGCTATGCAACTAGTCATGCTAGATAAAAAAAAATAAGAAAATTAACTAAGCATGCTAGTATTATATCTCACATTGATTTATATAAAAGCAACTAAAGGATATCAATGTAAGCTAGTAGCAAGACATCAAGAAAACATGCTAGATTCAACAAATATAACCATTTAGAGGGAATCGTTTAGCATGTTACCAAAGTGGCTCTAGTGGCCACACTTGTGTTGGTGCAATTGCTTGGAAGATGACCTTTGAGCTTTGCAACCACCAACACGCTCCTTGGTGCTATATCCCAATACAAGAGGCTCCACCTACAACATTAGGCGAAGACTTTGGTATCCAAATAAACTTGGATCCACATTTGTTAGCTTTAGGGACCCATATACTATTTACTCTAGCATTGGTAGAAAAACTCCTACGAATAGGACAAGTTACACTCATGTGTCCAATGCGAGAGCAATAGAAGCACCTAATACTAGTGTGTGCACATGTATCAGAATGAGCATGATTATGAGCATGTGACATACTAGAATGATGAATATCTCTAGAGTGAGTATGCATGGATTTGGTCTTAAGAGTATCATGCAAATCATTATGCACACAAGTAAGAGAATCCCTATGCATGGATTTGGTCTTAAGAATATCATGCAAATCATTATGCACACAAGTAAGAGAATCACTATGCATGGATTTGGTCTTAAGAATATCATGTTCTAATAGCAAATCATTATGCAAACAAGTAAGAGAATCAAATTTAGCATTTAAAGCATAATTCTCTTTTTCAAATAAGCAATTCTAGAAATAAAATCATCATTTTGTTTCTTTAAAGAGTCAATAGAAGAATCATGCAAATGATTTAGCTCATGTGCTTGCTTCTTAAGATCTTCTATTGATGAGGAAAGAGATTTGATTTTCAAAATTAAAGAATCATTCAAACTCTTTAAAGAAACACAAGATGAGTTTTGAGAGTCAAGTCTAGATAATAAATCATTGATTTCATTTCTCAAAAACTCATTAGCTTCTTCTAAATGAATAACCTTTTCTACAAGTTCTTCATTTGTAGAATGAAAAGCCTTAGCACACTTAAAGGAATGGTTAGCCATGGCTTTCCACTTAGAGCACTTATTGCATTTAGAAGAACATGATTGTCTATGCTACTAGAAGAAAACCCTCTTCATCGGAGGAGGAAGAATATGATGCCATACACAAATAAACAAGGATCTACTCTAAGGATGTTAAGCCTAACAATAGAGACCTTGCTCTGATACCAATTGAAAACACAGTGTAGGCAACTCTAGAGGGGGTGAATAGAGTTTGTGTCAATAATCACCAAATAAAAATTAACTCTATATCACCTCCACAAAACAACTATCAAGATAGTAATAAATCAGAAATAATTGCGGAAGAAAATAAAGATCAGAAGAGCATACGCAAACACAGCAGTTTTAACCTGGTTTCCCTCGTGGAGGACTAGTCCAGGCCTGAGAACTCTAGCTCAGGATTCAATCCACTATTTGTGAAATAGTTTTACAACCCGTGCCTTTTCTTCAGAAGAGCACGTCAACTTCTTACAGAGGATCGCAGTGGCGATTTGCTTGGAATTGTCCAAGCGACTTGGAATTGTCCAAGTGACTTTTCTTTTCAACTCTTGCACAAAAACTTCTAGCTGAATCGCACTTGAGCACCTTGGGGCTTAGGAAGTTTTGTGGCTAGTAGATTTGAAGAGTAAGGCTCTTGACTATATAGGCTATGTAAGAGAAGAAGAATAGAAGAGTGGATGGTTTCAAATGAGAGAAACCAAGGCCTATTTATAGGGTTCAGGACAAGCAGAATTCGGCCAGAATTCGGTATGGATAATTCAAATTTTTGGCCGTTGGACAGCTGGTAGCAAGCAGGCCCTAAAAATCAGGGTACTGGAAATCAGGGGACAGAGTTCGGCCCGAACTCTGTGTGGAGGCAGAGTTCGGCCCGAACTCTGTCTCCAGAAGACAGAATTGGTCCATTGGGCTTTTGGGCTTTGTGGAGCTTGGGCTTGGTTCAGGAATTGGTCTGTTTGTATGGTAGATCTTGGAGAGATATGTCTAGGGGTTGAGATGACTCAGTGCGACTCAACGTACACATTCTCCTAGACTCAATAAATTGAAGATTACAGACTTAGAACAAGTAGGAAAACCAAGAGCCCTTTGATGATGCCTTTCTTCTGATATTTGAGCAGCCCTGAAGACGTCTTTTTCCCTGACAGCAGTCGTCCGAAGATAAACAGATCTGAAAATCTGAATACCTTTCGGGGGCTTCGCCCCCGAACCCCCGACGGGGGGCGCTGCCCCCTCGACCCCTGTCCGCTGACCGGGCAGCGGAACCCCCGATGCGAGGCCCCGGATAGGTCGCTAGGCGGTTCGGAGAAATCTCTTTGTATGACGCCGTCTTTGCTCCATCATTAATTCTTCATTGCCTATGTCCTGTTTGATCATGTTTGATCATGCTTACTGCATGTCTACAAATACATGTTAGGCCAGCAGAATATGTTGCAGTACGATACAAGCATAGCAATATAATATGGGACAATTAGGACATTGCTAAGTATAAGTAACAACATGATATCATGTTAGGCCAACAGAATATATTGCAGTACGATACAAGCATAGCAATATAATATAGGACAATTAGGACAAAGCTAAGTTTAAGTAGCAACATGATAGTGAGTATATGAATATTAGTGACATCATTATGTTAAATTTAACTGATTAGCCATATTCAAAAACACAATGTAATCATTGGGCCAACAAGATGTATGTGCCTGAAATATTTAGCCTTCATGAACCGAGCCCAGATAGTACGGCTATTTTGAAACTTCCAAGCGTCAACGACTAACGTCATTCTGCAGAATGCCAGACCGCCCTCCATTGTTGGTCTGGCTATAGTATTCCAACTGGCCCAATGATGTCTGTCCTTACCGTCAGCGTGACCACGTAAGAAGTCGATGAAAAGGTTCTCAATAGTCGTGAGCACCTTCTTAGGGTGGAGCAAGCGGCCAGGGTGTAAATGGGGTTGGAAGAGAGGGCGTGCCAAATCAGAATCATCTTCCTTCCGGGCGAAAGAATAGCGTTGCACCATTCATTAATTTTTTTCTTTTGATTTTGCCCACCGATTCATCAGAACTTCAGGTATTAGATCTGTCGTAAACCAGCGGGGTCCCCAAGTAAGAAAATAGAGGATACGCCACTGAGAAGGAAGTAATATTAGAGAGGGTGGAGGAGTATTCTATGTTAGCCGAATGATGTGTATTGATGACACTCTTATTGGGATTGATGTGCTGTTCGAAACATCTGGTGTATCTCTGCAGGGTTTTGTGAACAACTTTCATAAACCCGACGTCGTCGGAGGAGAAGATGAGGATGTCGTCTGCGAATGTCAGGTGGGTGATGATCGGACACCCACTGGAGGTGTAAAAATTCTAGAATCGGGGGGAGCTGATCATTTTGTTAAGATGTCTGCTAAGGGCTTCAGCTGCTATAATGAAGATGGTGGAGAACCATGAGTTGCTGATCAATCGCCATACTATGTCTATCCAGGTCTCTAAAAATTCTTATGCCCTAAATATCCATATCATAAATTGCCAATCTAGCCTATCGTACGCTTTTTTCACGTCCAGTTTGATAGCAATATTTCCACCTCTAGACAAGAATTTCAAGCAGGTGACCATTTCCTAGGCCAGCAGGATGTTGTCTAAGATGTTCCGACCACGGACGAAGCCACTTTGCTCTTCAGAGATAATCTTGGGAAGAAGCCCAGACATACGATTAGCAATGATCTTCGAGATGATTTTATTGGTGAATGTGCACAAACTTAGCAGACAAAAGTTTGTAAAGGTCTCCGGGTTCTCCTTTTTGGCGATGAGAATCAAGTTGGCACTGGATATCGATCTGGGGTACTTGGCTTCCTGGAAGAATACGATAACTGTATCATAGATAGTCGACTTAATGATGTCCCAACAAGCTCTAAAGAAGACGCCAGTGACCTAGGGCATTGTGCTCGTTCAGTGCCCAAACAACATCCTTGACTTCAAGCTCAAAAGGGGTAAGCTACAGCTGGATATTATCAGTATCTTCGATCAAGCTAGGATCGCCATAAGGAAATCTATGTCCTTGGTGATAGCATCGTTGGTGAACAACCGGGAGTAGAATTCAGCCGCAGCCGATTGGATACCCCGTTGATCTTTAAAAATGTGTCCACTCTCGTCGTTGATCTGGTGAAGGTTAAGCTACTGTCTGTATCCCTTGACACAGGAGTGGAAGTAGCTATAGTTTTTGTCTCCCTTGCTGTCCTAGTAAGCTTAGCTTTCTGTTTCCAAAAATTTGCCTCAACTTTTAGCTTGAACTTCAGCAACGCTCTGGTAAGGTTGAGGGAGGCGCGTGTCGCGGGTGATCTGTCGCTAGCGAACAGAAGCTCCGCACGAGGGACGTCATCTTCAGCAGTATGGACCGCCTGAAGATGTCTCCAAAAGCTTCCTTACTCTATACAGTAAGGGCTTTTCTAGTAGCTTTTAATCTGGCAGCCAGGCGAACAAGGGGGTCGGGGTTGACGAGGACACTACAAGCCACTGCTGTTCGACATCATAAAAGGTTGAACGAACTTTGTGTTTATTGAACTTAAAAAAGATCTGTATACAGAGAAGGAAGTCCTAAACATGATATTCTAAATACAAGGGGAAGAGTTTCTGGGAAAGTGTGACGGTGGAGATCAAGCACTACAGCGGCTCCTTTACTCCGTTGACGACCTGACGATAGGTTGAACTTGCTCTGACTTTCTGATACCTTTGATAGAACTCTAGGGTTGTCGATCAAGAGGATGCCTGGATCTGGAGATTTGATATTCGGTGGTCTCTCCTCTTGTTGAAGAAAAACTCCTTCTGTTTATAGGGGAAAAGAGCACATATAAGATGTACATTAGGGTTTTAAGATATAAAGGAATCTGCCGTTATTATACGGTACGGGCTTCTGCAGTTGACACATGGCAGACATTAAGATTCTTCTCAATCGAGATCTCTGGTGGTTATCAAAATAACCGAAGGAGGAGACACATGGCGTGTGTCAATTTGCTTGTTCGGATGCAGCCGAGTAAATCTTGGGATTTTATCTCAGATTTGGATTCTGATTGATCCTCGTCTAAGATTTAAATTAATTTGATAAGATATCAATCATGATTAACACCATCTTTGAGAGAGTCAGTTTAAGCAAATCAACTGGGTGGAACCATGCTTCCTGCTCCTCTGACGAGGTTTGAGTACTTTTTCGCTTCTGGGCGATGAGTAGACCGTTCTTCTGGAGACAATGGAGCCTCTGTGCTTTCAGGTGACAAGTGGGCTATGCTTTAACGATGATAGAGCCTCTGTGCATATGAGTGACGAGAAGGTTGTGTTTTGAGCGACAAAGTCATTGTGCTTTAGGGCAACGAGCAGGCTTGTATTTCAGGTTGACTAGATTATTGTGCTTTTGGAGAGCAGGCGAACTTGTGTTGGATGCAATGGTATCTTCCATATCTCTAACGAAAGGTAGTTAAGCTTCTGGGTCGGAGCAGAGTGCTGCGCCGTTGGAGTTAAGGTAGTGTTAAAATATCACCAGTCTGCGCTTGAGGTTGGCGCAGGAATGTAGCTATGCCTCTAGATTGAAGGCATTGGCTTTGAAGTCTTCTTTTAAAGAGCACTAAATGATCGCTCCCTAAGGAACGACTCCCTCTTAATTGTCACCATTACTTGGGAAATTTCAAGGGGTCCTAGGATAGTCTAGGACATAGTCGAATGAACTTTATTTAATGAGGTTCATCGTCCTGAGTCCTAGGTTCATCCCATTAACGTGGGAACTTTGACCATCAGCCATGTGGCTTGCGTTTTGGACCACTTCCGCCCTATATAAAGGGAGAGTTTCTTCTGAAGAGTCACGTCTTCTTCTTTTTCTTGTCCTTCAACATCATGCTGGATCCAGACTTAGCTTCGAGCGGTGGTTGCCCATGCCTAAGTCAGATTTTGGTTGAGGATTCCTTCGTTCAAAGGGGCTATGCCTTCGTAGAAGAACTGTTGATGAGCCTCAGAACGTGTTGGAATGCTTCTCGTGAGGAGTTCGAACCTAAGCGATGCCTTGGAGGACTTTGAGGTCCTGATGGCCTAGCTTGTTGGTGGATGGCCAACTTGGAGAGCCACAGATTGTGCTCTGCCCAGCCCATTCTGGGCTTTGCGATCTGCTGCACCTTCTGGATACCCAGGCCAATAGCTGCTTCAGGAAGTGGTTGTGCTTCAGCCGAGTAGCTGATGCACTTTTGGAGGGGAGAAGCTATGGTGGAGACTTTGATAGAGACTGTATTTACATCTTCTATCCACGGTGTCCCTCTCCATAACGATCATATTATGAAGAGTAACCCCAGCGTAGATCCGTAGGAGTTTTTACTTCGGCACATGTAATCACAAAGTCTTTTATAACAGATCCTTGTAATTATGTCTTTATGCATTCTTTTATGTCATCGTGATGAGTCGGTAGCAGACTCTTGTAGCCATGATTAATAAAAAAGGACTTATAATCTTTTTATCTGTTTATGACTTTTGTTTTTGCTGTTAGCAAGCTTAACCGCCTGTACCTCTGCGCCTTATATTATGTTGATATTTTTTATGCTTCTACAGCTTCTACGATGTTCTTGAACTGGAGGTGATGGCTCCAGAGGTAGAGAAAAAGAAAATTTTCTTGACCTGGACAGAATTGCATCTGATCCCTAAGTGGAGAGGGGAGTGATCCGACTCGGTGGCGTTGAGGTGTAAGAGACTGGTGATGATCCCCATGTCAGACCACTATGCAATGATGAGGGCATGGTCATGGCGAGAATATTGTCGCCACTCACCTTCCTGCATGCTACACCAGGTGAAGGCGTTGCCGGTGAACTGAATGGAAGACAGGTGGGCGCCGAAAATAAAGTTGGTGAAATCTTGGATGGCCATGGATGGAGGAGACGACCACCGGACTTCTCCTCTCTACAGGTAACTACATTGAAGTCACCTCCACAGAGCTAGGGAAGGTGTTATGGTTGAGATGAGTATCCCACAGGTCATCCCATAGCTGTTTGCGTTTGACAATGTCACAGCTGCCATGAACAGCGGACAAGAGAGAGCGGGACTGGAGCATAGGATGTTCTATCCAACACGAGAGAGCCTAAAGCTGAAGGGAAGCTTAACTGCAAATGAATGGACTTCAGTCTCTTTTGAGGGATTTTGGGTTCAATAATCACTAAAATGTCAATTCTGTGGATTTTTTTGAGATTGATTAATCTTCTCAAGGTAGGTTTGTTTGCAAGGCCCCTAACATTCCAGGAAAGGATGTTAAGCATTGGTGTTGCTGGAAAGGAGGGATTTGGTGAGTCTCGTAGCTGACCTAGTAGTCATAGCCGTGGTCTCTTTGGATCTTCTGTTCTTGTATTTTTTTGTTGGTGGCTGCTGTCTTTTCATCCAGCTTGGGGGTACTGCCATCGGATATGTCAGTTGATTCCTCAAACGGGTGTATGAAGACCTCTCCGACTATTTCGGTCAAGGCTCCGAAGTAGCTATTCGAGCCGGTGAAGCCAACATCGATGGCCTGTTGCAACCTAGCCACTGGGGCTTGGCCTATGTTGGCCAGTACGTTCGTACGAATGTCTGCCACGCTGTGGGGTAAAAAGGGGGCATCTGAGATGGGGTGATGGGAATCCTTTTTATCCGTCGATTTTGAAAGTTGTTCTAGTGTCGGGTGCTCCAATGCAACTGCTTCCCTTCTAGAATCGCCATTGAGCTCATTAGCCTCAATCGGGCTTTGTGCCCCTGAGTGTTCTTCGGTATTGGTAGGATCCTGAGAGTCTTCTGTGAGATCTGAAGAGAGAATGTCGAATTTATTTGTCAGGTTAAGGGCTGGGGATAGGTATAGCACAACAGCTCTACCCTGAGTAGGAAGTTCTTGGGTTTGGAAGTTGCCCGTGCTAGCTTCAAACTGGATGTATGAGTTAGGTAAAGGAAGGAGAGGTGATAGCTGGGCATGGTTGGATTTCCTGGTCGTATAAGATGGGGCGCCCTTTCGGATCTCTTTCTTCTTCAGTTCTGGATGTGCCTGGAAATAATGCTCAGTGGCGTTGCCTCTCATATGATAGTATTTGTAGAAAATTGTACTATTGTGTATATAATTTGTTTGGTGTAGATGTTCTGACCTAGCGAGATTTAGATGTGGTTGAGGAGGTCCCTTGCTAAGTTTTTATGTAGATTTTGACATAATTTCCCTTAGAGAGGTTTCGAGTTTCATCTGCCATAGCCACAAACATCCCGAAGGATTTGGCTATCCACTTCAAAGCTGATAGGGCAAAACATATGAAGGGGAGGTTCGGGAGGGTGACCCATGCAGAAACAATCGTTGAGTCTTGTGAAGTGTTAAAATCTGGGGTCCATTTGACGATATTCATGATATGGGAATCTATCCTGGCAGTGCCTCTTGTCCAGATATTCTGGTGGTCGTATTTCGAGGACATGTGAAGGAACAAGTATTTAGGGTCCAAGGGCGCCACCCTGTATACCGAAGTGAGATCCTAGCTGGCGATCACCTCCTAAACCCGCGTCAGCTTTGGACACCCACTGGGGAAATTAAGAATGAAAGTGTACGAAAAAGTGGTTGAGAGGGAGGAAATTTCGTTAAGGAATAACGACACCGAAATCTCAAGGCCGTCAGACGGCTTAGAGTAGACGATGTCTGGCAGCGTGACTACAGGGATAGACGGGAAGTGCAAGGCTAATCGATCAGGCCAAAGAATGTTAGCATATAATGGAGGGAAGCAAGTACTTGGGAGCCAGAAGGGATTGAGCAGATGGAGGCGGGGGAACACCTGAAGGCGCCGGAAGAGATGAGCAGGATGCTACGGCCATGCGGGGACTAGGTGGCACGAGGGCAGCCTAGAGGCACAAACGACCCCGTGCTAGACGAAGCCGAAGGAGGAAAGGAGCCACCCAAATAGGAGAAGTATAACTATAGGAATCTGATCATAAGACGATCACTTTATCCTTTGGACGATGTGATATCGAAGACACGAGCCTCTGGAAGATGCAACATCGCTATGTCAGTAGATTATGATCATTAGTGATGCCTTAGAACGGATTTGAAACTCTATTTATAGAGTTCTTGAAATAACTGTTAAGTAGTTATTCTGAGTGGCATGTACTTCAGGTTGCGCGCCTCTTATCAAGTTGCACGAGTGGTTACTTCAATTGCTGGGCACGCGTGGCATCATTTGAGTGAGATACGTGTAGTCATAGACAGTGTAGTGGGCACGTTCTTCGAGATTAGTGGAATGTGCGCCATATCATCCTGCTTCTGGACATAAAATTTGATCAAGTGGCGCCAACTAGTATGGTTGCGCGTGGGCGCAACTCAAGAACTGGCACCTCTGACTGAGTCTTATGTACTGTATTTATTAATTCGTGTGCCACTTAACAACTTGCGCGGGCTAGCTATCAGCATTAATTACATGCTGACAAAATCTTCTCGACCACCACATTGTGCGGGATTCGAATTGATATGCTTCGATTTTTGTGTTGTCAGTAATTATGAAAGCCTTTACAGCTTCTCGAGGAGGCTTGCCAAGTGGCGTCGTGCACCTTGGCTTTGGCGCAACCTGATACTGGTGCAACCTAATGATCTGGTGCCACTTGATGATGGCGCACTTTAATGAGTGGCGCCCCTTGATTTTTAACTTCTACAAGACCCCCTTTAAATTTTTCAAATTTTGAAATACTTTGAATTAGAAGAACTTAATACGAGTTGCGCCAGTCAAATGTTCAACAGATTCCGAATTTTAAGTGCCAAATGTGCAACAGTTTCGAAAAGACTTTTTAGGCTATAAATAGCCGTCCAAAGAGAATTTTTAACTTTTTATCGAAAGTTAAAACTCTTTCATCTTCTTCTTCCCAACTCTCGAACTCTTTCGACGATCGTCAATGGCCCCAAAAAAGTCTGCCGTATCAAAAGAAAGGCCATTGCTGGGCCTTCATCTCGTGCACCGCCAATGAGAGCGCCTCAACACGCTTCACCGTCATCAAGAACTGAGAGAGCCAACCTGGCACTCGAAGGTGATTCTTCCAGAATGGACTGAACGTCGACTGGATCGACTAACGTTTTTTAGGGTTTTGGTCAATTCTTACGTTTCACAATGTGCACCACATCTTTTTAGAGTATAGGCGTGCTTCATAACTTGCCATCTCTATTTAGAGTTTGGTTGCTATCCACACACTGTTCATTTTTATGAACTGTGTTGTACGAGTTTTAAATTTGTGCTTTCTGATTTTGTCTGAATGCGCATATCAAAGTGGTGCAACTTGAAATTGCGTGCAATACAGATGTCGCGCAATGTAGATACTACACAACCAGATGTCGCACAACAAGGATGTTGTACAATACGGATGTCGCGCAACAAGGATGTCGTGCAACATGGATGTCGTGCAACAAGGATGTTGTGCAACAAGGATGTCGTGCAACACGGATGTTGCACAACATGGATGTCGTGTAACATGGATGTCGCGCAACCTATGATTTTGTTTATTCTGCTTCATAGAATAAAACTCATTTTGAGACTATTATTTGTTCTTCTTCTTTTTATAGTTGAACTTAGAGAAGATCCTGATGCTGAGAAATATGCTTCAGCTTTCAATGTACCAGAATATAAAGAAGACTTATCTTATGTCTCATACCTACAATATGATGCATCTGAATCCATAAGGGCCATACTCAGTACTCAAGAAAGTAACCTCTTTGTTAGTCTGATGAACGATAAACCTTTGGAGTATGTAGACAATGTGGTTCATTAGAAACCAGCCTTCTTATTTGGAGATGCAGTCAAGAAGACATCTCAACCAAAGACGAAGAAAAAAGAAAAGATTTATCAATGTAAGGACAGAATTATGTATCTCACTGAGATGTCAAGACACTTGTCCTTATCCCGATATGAATTCTCCACCTCGATGGATGGGATGAGACATGACTCCAATTCAGCAAGCTAGAGTCGAGAAAATATGTTGCAAGTTAGGTCCGTAGAGCAAGGACCTATTTTACAGTACTTTAGACAGGTACATCTCCCATCTAAGGGGTTTGAAGCCGAATTGTATACCTCCGAAAGATTCATCGATGCTTCTTCCCGTCAAGGTACCCATCTTTGCGAACACATTTGCTAAAGCTGAAGGAAGATACCCAGATCAGGCCATGCGTTTGACAGGCCTAGTAAACCCTGACATGAAACATTGGAGCAGCTTAGTGATTTGGATTTTAGATCTGTTCAAGGACAAATTCCTCGAACTAGAACTTTATGAGGCCATCTGGACCACTGTTCACGGCTTTTGTCCAAATGCTCATATGTTCTTGGCTATGATTGAAAGATACAACGACAGAACCGGTACCTTCATGACCCCTCACGGGGAAATTGGTTTTGTACTTCATGAGTTGAAATATCTCTCACATATTCCAATGGTTAACAATCCATATGAAGAATATATGCCCACTAATGAGGAACTGGATATTTTATCTACAGAGAACCCTCAGATGGTGGCTGTGTTTAAGGAGCTTCTGTGCCATTATAAGATATGCTCCCTTTAGTACAAAAGCGCTTCCATAGGTACTTATTATACAACCAAGTGGTTGCATATTTGTTTTTAGGCCATATCTTTGAAGACAAGATAGTCGAGAGTCAGGCTTGCGATCCTTGCTTCTTCAAACCGCTCAACCATAGCGACATATAAAAACTGATGGAAAAGTCCAAGCATACCGATAATATCTTGGATGTGGACTGGCACCCATTTAAGGCTGATGCTACTATTGAGAGTTATCTCAGGCAGGGTTACAGACCCATGTCAAAAAGACCAGTTAGTCGGTTTTCTTTCTTTGTGGCTGCGACGGTTTGTAGTTCCCGGGGCCAGTATAGTCGTATTATTTGTTGCTGTGCATCTAGTATTTGGCCACAAGATGGACATTCTTTCAGCGATGACTTGTCGCCTGAACGCAGGACTACGTTCTTTTGTTGACACTATGCTGCACGATAAGGCTGTTCGGCTGTATTTTCCCTGTACTGAAATGCCTTATACTTATTGATTTGGGTGGTTATTGCTACACCATCCCAGCTTGAAGGACCCTGATATGGGTGAAGTTGGAGGCAACTTTATCAAGCGTTATTCTAAAGCTCGATGGAATATAAACTTACTTTCAAAATGTAGAAGAGCGTTGAATCGAGGATCTGGATGGAGATTTCAATGTGTTCTTCCTCCTCTAGGATATGAGAATCTTTTCCCACAACTCATGGATTTAGAAACGGCTTCTCTCCGTCTATCTTCGACTATTTTTGCATGGTTGAAGACAATTCGACCGTCTCACCTAGTATATCGATTTGAGGATGAGTGTTTTCTGGAACCATATTTGCCAAGTCGATTCGCTCGAAAATTTGGCTATACCTAGCTGCATGCGGGAATGCCACTCCTTTCCTTCAGGCCAAGGGTTTCTTGATTGTTGGTGCTAGGGCTTGGAGATATTATAATGATAGAGGCACCAAAGCTATATTCTCCATGCCTCGTAATCTTGCTCAGGGTCCGCGTATGTTATACATATATGCGAATTTCTATTCTTCGGCAAACACTTTTGTCGAAAACTTTTATCTGGCCCACAGTTTTGCCAGTGATAAGCGATCAAAGGCTGGAGTCCATACTGCATAATTGTTTAGGGATGCAGAAGATCGAGACCCTATCGATGAACCTCTGGAGTCTTTTCTTGTAGGCTTCCTAGATGAAGTAAATGATCCGTTGGACGTATCATTAAAAGTACAAAAGGAAAAGTCTCCTGCCAAGGGGCTTAAGAAAAGAAACACTTGAGATTCATCTGCTCCTTCACATCATGATGATCTTCCTTCTTCACCTAAGGCTCCAAGGAAGAAAAAGACGAAGACCACTTTGGTCATTAATAAACAGCCTACTACCAGGACAACTCGGTCCCAGTCGAAGCAGAAGCATACTGGGGCATCCCCTAGGAAAGAAGAGATAACTCCTTCTTTGGTTCCAAAACAGAGTAGAGTCACCCGAGAAGAAGTGCCCAGAATGCAAGACAACCTTGATGAGGTCGAAGAAGAACCTGTAGCACCTCTGCTTCGGAAGGCCAGAAGAAAATTGCTAGTGACTCGAGCAGAATGTCAAACAATTGATGCTTCCTCCTTACCAAAGGAATCTAATATATCATTACCCTCGCAGAAGGATCTACCATCTCAAAAAGGTAATTTTTATACTTTTAAGCATAATTTAAGATATGAATAATATATATTGATATTATTCTTTTTCATCCACAGAGATTACAACAATTGATATTCCAGTCTCAATTATTACCGAGGAAATCCTAGGATATCGAGTTGTGCGGACGACTGTTTTCGTAACTGTACTGGCTGCAGCAGGAGTATCAATGTCACCCCTGACTCCAAATGCCCCAGAGGGTACATCCTCTGAGGAGGAGTTGCCCCCTATAGAATCTCAAGCTGGGATTGCCAATCTTCCGGCCGCTCAAACTCCTACTCGTTTTCAAGAATATCGAGAAATGATAGACGCCCTCCTGGATTGTGACTATAGCGATGTGTCAATCGGAGATAATTCCGCAAGTGCTGTTGAAGAAGAACCAGTTTCAGTAGATGTCCCACTAATACCGACTGAAGAAGGCCATATAATTATTGAGGGTGAAGAACACCCCGTTGTTTAGGAGGGGCATCCAAGCCCAAAAACTGATGAGCCTGAAAATAACGAAGATCAGACTACAACTTTTGAAGGTATAAGAAATGATGAAAATCCTAACATTATTGTTGCAGAGACTCATACCCCTATCGATCAAGCTTTTGAAGTCAGGGATGCAAAAGAGATTGCCCCAGCTGACTAGGCAGAATCAGGGGCCGGAAGTAGCTATTTCTTATTAGACGGTTCCGAAGTTGGAAGTAGTCAGGCAGCCATGTCCGAAACTACCATGGCCAGGCTCCGCTCTAATCTGGACATGCCCCATGAGACCCCATATGTATTGCCAGGATCAGGTAAAATTTTGACTTTTATTTATCCTAATTCCTGTAATGATGTGTAATGACTGTGTATCTTGATTATAGTGGGTCCTATAGGGACACTTGCAACAGCTACGTCGACCACATTCAGTTTCAGCTCGACCATGGCTTCCTTGGATATGGAGACCCCAACTGGAGATGTAAGTTCTTCTATGATTCCAGTACTCGGGTCTCCTGGTGTATAATCTAAAATTCCTCCAAATACTGCAAAAATAAGAATTCAAACAGAAGTGGCTACACCGGGTATCTCGGCGATGAACAGAGCTGTCATCGAAGTTTATAATAATGCTTTTTTCACTTCTCTGAAGCCTCTAATTCAAATGGTCATGGAAAAGGACAAACCTTATGAGCTAGTAAGGGGCCCTTCCTCCTTCATCATTGGAGCCATCCGCAAGATTGGTGATCTGGATAGAGTTAACTATTTAGATCATATTTTGAATGAGCTTGAAGAATCAATCAAATCTTATAAAGATCTAACAAGAGGAAACATCCAGAAACTCGTAGATGCTGAATGCGAGGTGATGGCTCGCGAGGCTGCAATACAAAAAGCAGAGTTTGAAGCTTCTGTGGTAGCTTTCTCACAGTGCTCTATAGAGTTGGAATCTCGCATTATCGAGACAACTTCTACTGCTGAGTGCTATAAGACTGAAGTTACAGAGAAAGAGAAAGAAGTTGCTGAATATCAAGTTCGCCTCCGGGATCTAGAAATTGAAATGGTTCGGCTCCAAGAAGTAGTCAAAGCAGCTTGACGACGTGAAAAAGAGATATTATAAATACATTAAATTACTGCGAGTCAATTAAATGACTTAAGGAGGCAACATAATGCACTTATCCAAACCGAAGATGCAGAACTGGAACGCCAAGCTGATTCGCTGCAACCTTTTGATCCAGAGTCTGTGAGAGCTCTTGCTAGGCAAAGGGTACTCGACTCCAGAGTAGAGAGGGCTGAGAATTTGAAGAGACTGATCATTGATCTCAGTACTCAACCTTCCAGTGAAGCAATTTATAGAAGCTTTTGTCTTTTTGTCTTTCACATGATGTACTTTTTGACATTTTGAATATTATTAAAATAAAAATTAATGCTCTTTTTGTGGTTCCAATACTTATTATATAACTATAGTTGATATAAGTAATAGATAAGAATAGGAAAATATGCTCAGAGGTACCGGACATGACATATCTTCTAAAAGAAAATAACAATACTAATTATATATCTGTTCAGAGGTATTGTGGACGTGACAGAATATAATTCTCAGAAAATTGTCATTTCAAAAGACGACTTTATCAGAGGTAAATGGATGTAATAAGTCGTTGATGTAGATGATAGAATTCAGAGGCAATACGAACATGAATTCATGTATTCGTTGATTATCTTTGAATCAGCTGGGATTCAAAAATATGATATATTTTAAAATGATTGGGTTCCAAAAGATTATGTTTATGATCAAGTGATATGATGTGGATATATTCCGCCGGAGATTTTAATAGTTTATCAAAAAGGTAAACAAAATACGATTGTAACACCCAGTTTTTCCAGATGAGGATAATTTTAAAATTTTGTATTTTAATTTATTTAATTATGGTATCTAAAATTTTATATGATTTTTATTGATTTTAATCATTTTAAAAACTATTTTAAAACATGACTTATGAATTGGTGTCTTGCTAGTGTTTTGTTTATCATTTCTAGATTGAAGGGTATTTTAGTTATTTTTGTAATTTTGGGAATTATTTGGAATTATTATGTATTATTTAGAATCATTAGAATTTATATGATTTTTAGAGATTTTTTAGTATAATTGATTTTGGTGTTTTAGTTGACTTTGACTTATGTTGACTTTTGAGACTAACCTAGTGGCTAACCTAGGTCATGACTATGTGATTAGGATATGGAACCCTAGGTTGACTGAAGTTAATGATAATTAAACCATAGAATTAATTTGGTAGAAATAGGATTTAAATTGTTTAAGGAATGGCTTGTGATTTCACAAGTCATGACTTGTGACTTAAGGCTTAATAGCCCATAGGCCCACACCATGAACCAACCCTAACCCTAATCAGCCCATGGCAGCCACCTAGAGCTATTTTTCCCCTATAAATAATCTCTTCATTTAGGGTTCTTGCCTCTTTATTGAGTTTCAACATTTTGAAGAAGGAAAGGTATAGGAATCTTCCTCAAGCCCTAGTTTCTTTGTTTTAATTCCTTTTTCCCTCTAGTCTTTTGCATTAGTTCCTAATCCACCTATACTTGCTGTTCATGGAGAGGAATCTCAGGTTTAGACCAATTTGGAGCACTTGGCCATCAAGGAGAAAACCCCCTTTTTGGAGCTTTTTATTGGAAATTGAACATATAGGTAACTTCCTATTCCTTCCATAGGTTTTTGATTTCTTTGAATGAATAGGAATCCCTAAGTGTCCCCTAGCCGTAGGTATTGGATTTGTATCGAGTCGTGTTCATTTCGTGTCTGTATCGGACACATATCAGTCCTAGAATCTAGGTGTTTGATGAAATACTTGAGTGGATTGAATCCACATATTTTCGAAAACTAATTGTACAGTCTTGTAGCCCTTTATGTCAGGATCACAAACCACAAGCTCTGAGCACAAATCTATGCTATTTTTGTGTCAAAAATCGATACGGACACGCAGCACGATGCCGCGTGCGGCTGCCCTGCTTTTGGACACGTCGTGTGTACTGTACACGATACGTTTGGACACAATACTTGCTGGACATCTTGGACACATGACTGACACGAGGCTTACAAATTTTCGTAGGGTTTTATGGAATTGTTTGGGAGCAATCGAGCCCGCATCGATTCCTCACTGTCGCATACGCACGAAAAATCCGCCTGATACGGCCTCCAAACTATGACACGACACAACGTAGACCTGTTGCAGGCTGTGGGACACGTTCCCCTAACCTAGACAAACATGCAGGCATGTGCATGTGACACATGGTGCACTGTGTCATGTCCACGAGTGGTGTGGACGCGTGCACGATACTGTCAATGCACATTTCGTGCCTGTGTGTTTTAGTGTCGTGGACACAAATGTGTCAACTTGGTTGGACACGAGGTGACCCCCTGACACATGTACATGTAGGGGACACTCTGTACAAGTTGGTTTGGGTCTTGATGTGGTGTTAGGTTTCGAAATCAAGAGTTTTTCCCTATTTTCTGATACATTGTTAGTTTGGGTTCTAAATTTCAATGTATGATCTGTTGTGTGGTTTAAGTGTGATGTTTACATATCAGGAATTAATATACATGATTGGGTTTGAAATTTTGTTTGAGATTGAATGTGTGTTAACTGTTATTGAGGAATTTTGAACTGTCGGTACCCTGATTATCTGAGAACCACATGGAATGTTCTTCACGCACACAAAACCTGAGTTTCCTCCTCTTTACTAAAACCTGAGAATCTCCAAGATATTTGTTCCATTAATTTGGTCTTATTGCAAAGAGATTTCCTATATTAATTTGAGATTAGTTTGGGTTGACTTGGTTTTGAACATTTGGTTGTTTTTGGCTAAATAATGGTATAATGGTATTAAGCTATGGTTTAATTTGTGGACTGTCAGGATACTCAGGATAATTCCTGATTTGCTTACATGTGACAGCACCATGACTCCCAGGTTGATAGGGAAAACTGATTTGGCTTTCGATTTGATTTCAGTTGGCATTGTTTCATATTTCCTTTTCTCTTTTTTTTCTCTCTCAAATTACTTTTATTTCCTTACTTTGGTTTGAATGTCTAGTTAATATCGGCTTGGAGTTTGGCATTAGAGAGTGTTACGCTTGAGTATCATTCACCTCTTGATTCAATCGATAGGTGATATGTTATATTCTTTATAACCTGTCCTGCAAACTGAGTTTTGATTCAAACTGTGAACTGATGGATTCACTGATATCATTCCTTTTACTGATACTAAAACCTGAGATGTGGTTAGAGGGTTTGGATTATTGATATATGTAAACAGCTCATTATAAAGTAGGATTTAAGTAAATTGGTTTGGGGTTCATTAGAATGTTGAGTTCATATAAAACCTTATTTTGGAATGCCAGTGCAACATGAGAATCTGAGACACATAAAACCTGAGAAGCATTTTCTAGAACCTGAGATTTCGAAACACACATGAAAATCTGATTTTGGTTTTGCTATAAAACCTGAGATTAGGCTCTAGTTCCTTTTTCTTTTCCTTATCTATGAATTGAATGAATGCTGGTAGTTGGGTATTTATATATATAATGTTAGTTAACTGAATGTAGGGTGCATGGTTGATACATTGAACTGATATTAACTTCACTGATATTTTTCCAGTTTTTCTCTTTTAACTGAATTGTATTGGAATGGGTTAATCCCTATAAAACCTGAATTGAAATTGTTGAACTGGTTTCCTGTTTTACCTGGACTGTTTCTTTGAACTGTTAAATGATTTTGTGTTAATGTGACTGAACTGAAACGGTTCTATAACCTGGAATTGATTCTCTGTCCCTTCTTGAACTATATTCACTGATTTATCCTTAAACAATACCACTGTTTCTTCCTTTCCTCACTGTTTTGCCTCACTTCACTGTCACCCTACCCCATTGCATTCATATACGCACACACAGGAGGATGTAATGCTTCTATTCCCTTCTTTGTTTCCTTGCACACACTAATGTGTTTCACCCTCACTCTCACTCATAACTCACACACACGCACATATGTTTCACACACATTCCACATTTTCCTGTCACACAATCTCACTCTAACATTATACACCCTGTTATGTTTAATGCACACTGTATTTCTTGTCTTGGGTTTCTTGAGATTCCACTACACACACCCACACAAGCATATGCCCTTGAACACACACATGTTAGTATTTCCCCACACATGCCTACCCTCACGTACACACCCACATATATCTCATATATTACTCTCTCTCCCTCTCTTTATATATATATATAAATACATAATATATATAACCTAGTGTGAAATGCAATGTATTATAAGGTAGCCTATATATATGTGTATGATGACTTTAATAACTTAGTATAATATATGTATATAATGTGTGGAAGTAATGTATTACTAATATAGATTGTATTGGCTTATGTAGATTCCTATATTATAGCCTATATATATATGGCATGTATATACACATGTGATTTGTGTGTTGATAGACTTGTAAGGCTTGTCATGTGGTGCTTGCTTGCTAGAGTAGGCTGGTTAGGCCTAGTGAGACTTATTAGACTTGTTTGGGTCAGTCTTGACCAAGTTTGACTAGTGTAGTTGACCAGAGTTGACCAAGAGTTAACTTTGGCCTAGTTGACCTAGACAGCATGCAGATGCGTTGTAGATTACATTTATCATCCCCTGTATGCATCTTGACTTGTGTTGCTCTAAATAGGAGTCAGGTATCTCATCTCGGACAGTATATTTATTTCAGACGTTCAGATACGAGGCGAGTACATTCTCTGACCGTCTCATACTTGTCTGGATTTACATTCTTGCTCTTGATTACTGTACTTGATGCTGACACGATTGTTATCACGGGTTGGTACTATACTGATCTTCTTTTAAGATGTTATCCCCTTGTCACTAGATAGATATTGTGATGTGTATTTCACTTACATATTGTATTTATTGAATACCCATATCCTTGTATACTCCTTGTGCATATTGTACTCAGTATCACATGAGTCCCAGGGATAGACCATTGTACACTATTATATAACATTGTACAACTATTATATAATATTGTACATCTATTGTATAATATTGTACATCTATTGTATAACATTGTATACTATTATGCAAGATAACGTAACTAGAGTGGATCCTTGTGTATTGATTGGGGAGGGGGAGTAGAATTGGTTATGTAATCAAATCCTATTGTACAAGATTGTATAACTATTGTATATGTCTATTGTACACCCACATACAATGGAGTTACCATTGTATTTTCCTAGACCGTTTACATAACCATATTGTACTTTAAATCACAGTAGGCTTACAGTTCTTACTTATCATATTTAGATATTTTATGTTATCAAATCTCTACTGTTTTTCATATACTTCTTTCTTTCAGCGTTTCATGTACCTTACTCTATTGCATGCTTTATATTTCCTAACATGATATGAACTGCGTGAGATGTTTTGTGCTCGCTTCCGTCCTGACTGGACCTGTTGAAAATTTTTCAGAGGATGATGAGGAACCCTGCACCCTTACTTGGAGCTTGCCTAGTTGACACTCACGACCTGGACCCCAGAGAAGGTTCAGGCAGCTGCTGAGGACGATACCTTGCTTAGTATAGATAGTTTAGACTGTTTTCCTTTTCATGTTTAGTTGTTGTTCTTGATTCAGAGTTTGTATATTTTTTAGAGATGATAAGACTTGTATTTCTTTTCTGTTGTACCTCAGTTGAGGATTTTTTATCTATTTCATCGTGCTACATTCTACCTTAGATTGTGATTGAGTTGTACCTCTGTGTTGGCCTCCTTATGGAGAGTATTTATATTATACTAGTTAGAGTTCATGACCTAGAATAGCGTTCTACCGTCGACACTGCGGTGTAGGCTGGGCATTGTTACGTTCTCGTACCGTCACAGTGGGTGCAGGTCGTGACACGTTTTTAGTGGTGGCCCATGTAGGTCGAGTTTATGTAGTGGTATTCGAACTAGAGTATCACTACAGCCTGCAGTAGGATTAGGATATTTTGAGGTATTCAATCACATTAGGAAAAAAAAATACTTAATTAGATTCCTTTTATCTAAAATTATTGCTTATTGACTCCCCTTTGAATATAAACTGTCCTCCTTTGAATTTTTGCTTCATTCTCAGAAATTGCTTCTTGTTTTGATCTGTTTTCATGATGGTTATGAAGACATGATCTCATCGCTTCGGTTCGAGGGATACTATCGAGAGGCTGGCCACCTCTCGTCCTGTTCATCAGGGCCTCGAGATCGCAGCTCCTGTTGTGCCGACTCAGGTTGGCGTTTCTGCTACAATAGAGGTGCACCTCTATCTGTACAGAGATTTTCTTCCGTCATTTCTGATTTCTCTCAGCAGCGGTGATTCATACAGCATCAGCAGCAGACCAGGGGAAACTAGCAGGGCGAGCCATCGTCAGGACAGTCAAGGATGCGCAGACCATTGGAGATCTTGCTGTAAGTTCCGTTCTTCTCAATTCCATTCCCGAAATTGTCTTTTATAACTACCTTGAAATCCGATTCCATCTGTTCCTTGCTGATTGATTAAGTTTGTCATGTTGTTCTTTTGATTTTGTTGTTTTTCTTCAAAATCATATGGGCTAGGTCACCTAAATCATGGGATCTAGAATCTTCGATAGTCGTGTTAGTTGGCACAGTGAGGACACGTAGTCAGATTTTGGATGTATTTCTCGGGTATGGGAATTTAAAGTTTTCGCCGTCGCATGCGGCAATGCAAAAATTTTAAATACCATGAACCTAGAGGTACGTACCTTAGTCAAGGACTCTGTGATTATCGTAGCCTTGCTCACTAGGAAGATGAAGACTCTGGACAATATGATTTTTGGACAGACGCATATGATTAGCAGATTGTATCTTGAAGGATCTAAACATCATACCCTTTTGATTGTTATAAATGACTTAGGAGTAGGGATATTTTAGTTTTGTAGGGCTTATTCATAGGCAGTACCTTCATAGTATAATGATATGGTGACTTGTAAAGTGTCTGTACCTTAGAGGTGATAGTTAGCATTGGTGCTAGAATAGTAACCCATTGCAGATAATTCTTCTGTTATCTATAATACCAACCAGGTTACACATATAGGATGTTAGTATGCCATACAACCTTGATGATTATTTATTGTTTTCTTTATCCTTCCAGTGAGGCACCCAATGACTAGAACCTGTCCTTGAGTATAGTTGTAGTTTCACCTAAGACTAAGAGGTCTATATATATAGATGATACACTTAGGATATATGTGATGGGTTGTTGTTCTTGAGCATATATATATATGTGGTATTTGGGATTGGTGTGCTTAGCTTGTAGGCATTTAGTTATGGGTGACTTGATAGGATTGGGAAGTTAGAGCTAGCCTATTATAGAGTTTCTCTTTACTAAATTCTAGTTGCCAACACTTAGGTAGCTAGCATAGGTAAAATCCTAAGAAGTTGACCAGCTAATGACCAAGTACTAGGATGTTGAGAAAATTGACTAGTGATTGACCCTTGACTATGTTTGACCTAGAAGAGGGTGCAATCATCTTAATTTCGAGGACAAAATTTTTATAAGGTAGGTAGGATTGTAACACCCAGTTTTTTCAGATGAGGATAATTTTAAAATTTTGTACTTTAATTTATTTAATTATGGTATCTAAAATTTTATATAATTTTTATTGATTTTAATCATTTTAAAAACTATTTCAAAACATGACTTATGAATTGGTGTCTTGCTAGTGTTTTGTTTATCATTTCTAGATTGAGGGGTATTTTAGTCATTTTTGTAATTTTGGCAATTATTTGGTATTATTATGTATTATTTAGAATCATTAGAATTTATATAATTTTTAGAGATTTTTAGTATAATTGATTTTGGTGTTTTAGTTGACTTTGACTTATGTTGACTTTTGAGACTAACCTAGTGGCTAACCTAGGTCATGACTATGTGATTAGGATATGGAATCCTAGGTTGACTTAAGTTAATGATAATTAAACCATAGAATTAATTTGGTGGAAATAGGATTTAAATTGTTTAAGGAATGGCTTGTGATTTCACAAGTCATGACTTGTAACTTAAGGCTTAATAGCCCATAAGCCCACACCAAGAACCAACCCTAACCTTAATCAGCCCATGGCGCCACCTAGAGCTATTTTTCCCCTATAAATAATCTCTTCATTTAGGGTTCTTGCCTCTTTATTGAGTTTCAACATTTTGAAGAAGGAAAGGTATAGGAATCTTCCTCAAGTCCTAGTTTCTTTGTTTTAATTCCTTTTTCCCTCTAGTCTTTTGCATTAGTTCCTAATCCACCTCTACTTGCTGTTCATGGAGAGGAATCTCAGGTTTGGACCAATTTGGAGCACTTGGCCATCAAGGAGAAAACCCCTTTTTTGGAGCTTTTTATTGGAAATTGAACATATAGGTAACTTCCTATTACTTCCATAGATTTTCGATTTCTTTGCATGAATAGGAAGCCCCAAGTGTCCCCTAGCCGTAGGTATTGGATTTGTGTCGAGTCGTGTTCATTTCGTGTCTGTATCGGACACATATCAGTCCTAGAATCTAGATGTTTGATGAAATGCTTGAGTGGATTGAATCCACATATTTTCGAAAACTAATTCTACAGTCTTGTAGCCCTTTATGTCAGGATCACGAACCACAAGCTCTGAGCACGAATCTATGCTATTTTCGTATCAAAATCGACACGGACAAGCAGTACGACGCCGCGTGCGGCTGCCCTGCTGTTGGACACGTCGTGTGCACTGTACACGACACGTTTGGACACAATACTTGCTGGACACCTTGGATACATGACTGATACGAGGCTCACAAATTTTCGTAGGGTTTTATGGAATGGTTTGGGAGCAATCGAGCTCGCACCGATTCCTCACTGTCGTACACGCACGGAAAATCCACCCTGATACGGCCTCTAAACTATGACACGACACAACATGGACCTGTTGCAGGCTATGGGACACGTTCCCCTAAACTAGGCGAACATGCAGGCATATGCACGTGACACGTAGTGCACTGTGTCGTGTCCACGAGTGGTGTGCACGCGTGCACGACACTGTCAGTGCACAGTTCATGCCTGTGTGTTTTAGTGTCATGGACACAAATGTGTCGACTTAGTTGGACACGAGGTGACCCCCTGACACATGTACATATGGGGGACACTCTGTACAAGTTGGTTTGGGTCTTGATGTGGTGTTAGGTTTCGAAATCAAGAGTTTTTTCCTATTTTCTGATACACTGTTAGTTTGGGTTCTAAATTTCAATGTATGATCTGTTGGGTGGTTTAAGCGTGATATTTACATATCAGGAATTAATATACATGATTGGGTTTGAAATTTTGTTTGAGATTAAATGTGTGTTAACTGTTATTGAGGAATTTTGAACTGTCAGTACCCTGATTATCTGAGAACCACATGGAATGTTCTTCACGCACACAAAACCTGAGTTTCCTCCTCTTTACTAAAACCTGAGAATCTCCAAGATATTTGTTCCATTGATTTGGTCTTATTGCAAAGAGATTTCCTATATATTAGTTTGGGTTGACTTGGTTTTGAACATTTGGTTGTTTTTGGCTAAACAGTGGTATAATGGTATTAAGCTATGGTTTAATTTGTGGACTGTCAGGATACTCAGGATAATTCCTGATTTGCTTACATGTGACAGCACCATAACTCCCAGGTTGATGGGGAAAAACTGGATTTGGCTTTCGATTTGATTTCAGTTGGCATTGTTTCATATTTCCTTTTCTCTTTTTTTCTTTCTCAAATTACTTTTATTTCCTTACTTTGGTTTGAATGTCTAGTTAATATCGGCTTGGAGTTTGGCATTAGAGAGTGTTATGCTCGAGTATCATTCACCTCTTGATTCAATCGATAGGTGATATGTTATATTCCTTATAACCTGTCCTGCAAACTGAGTTTTGATTCAAACTGTGAACTGATAGATTCACTGATATCATTCCTTTTACTGATACTAAAACCTGAGATGTGGTTAGAGGGTTTGGATTATTGATATATCTAAATAGCTCATTGTAAAGTAGGATTTAAGTAAATTGATTTGGGGTTCATTAGAATGTTGAGTTCATATAAAACCTGATTTTGGAATGCCAGTGCAACATGAGAACCTGAGACACATAAAACCTGAGAAGCATTTTCTAGAACCTGAGATTTCGAAACACACATAAAAATTTGATTTTGGTTTTGCTATAAAACCTGAGATTAGGCTCTAGTTCCTTTTCCTTTTCCTTATCTATGAACTGAATGAATGCTGGTAGTTGGGTATTTATATATATAATGTTAGTTAACTGAATGTGGGGTGCATGGTTGATACATTGAACTAATATTAACTTTACTGATATTTTTCCAGTTTTTCTCTTTTAACTGAATTGTATTGGAATGGGTTAATCCCTATAAAACATGAATTGAAATTGTTGAACTGGTTTCTTGTTTTAACTGGACTGTTTCTTTGAAATGTTAAATGATTTTGTGTTAATGGGACTGAACTGAAATGGTTCTATAACCTGGAATTGATTCCATGTCCCTTCTTGAACTATATTCGCTGATTTATCCTTAAACACTACCACTATTTTTTTTTCCTCACTGTTTTGCCTCACTTCACTGTCACCCCACCCCATTGCATTCCTGTACACACACAGGAGGATGCAATGCTTCTATTCCCTTCTTTGTTTCCTTGCACACACTAATGTGTTTTACCCTCACTCTCACTCATAACTCACACACACACACACACATATGTTTCACACACATTCCATATTTTCCTGTCACACAATCTCACTCTAACATTATACACCCTGTTATGTTTAATGCACACTGTATTTCTTGTCTTGGGTTTCCTGAGATTCCACTACACCCACCCACACAAGCATATGCCCTTGAACACACACATGTTAGTATTTCCCCACACATGCCTACCTTCATGTACACACCCATATATATCTCATATATTACTCTCTCTCCCTCTCTATGTATATATATAAATACATAATATATATTACCTAGTGTGAAATGCAATGTATTATAAGGTAGCCTATTTATATGTGTATGATAACTGTAATAACTTAGTATAATATATGTATATAATGTGTGGAAGCAATGTATTAACAATATAGATTGTATTGGCTTATGTAGATTCCTATATTATAGCCTATATATATGGCATGTATATACACATGTGATTTGTGTGTTGATAGACTTGTAAGGCTTGTGATGTGGTGTGTGCTTGCTAGAGTAGGCTGGTTAGGCCTAGTGAGACTTATTAGACTTGTTTGGGTTAGTCTTGACCTAGTTTGACTAGTGTAGTTGACCAGAGTTGACCAAGAGTTGACTTTGGCCTAGTTGACCTAGACAGCATGCAGATGCATTCTAGATTATATTTATCATCCCCTGTATATATATTGACTTATGTTGCTCTAAATAGGAGTCAGGTATCTCATCTCGGACAGTACATTTATTTCTGACATTCAGATACGAGACGAGTACATTCTCTGACCGTTTCATACTTGTCTGGATTTACATTCTTGCTCTAGATTACTGTAATTGATGCTAACATGATTGTTATCATGGGTTGGTTCTATACGGATCTTCTTTTGAGATGTTATCCCCTTGTATTCACTAGATACATATTGTGATGTACATTTCACTTACATATTGTATTTATTGAATATCTATATCCTTGTATACTCCTTGTGCATATTGTACTCTCAGTATCACATGAGTCCCAGGGATAGACCATTGTACACTATTGTATAACATTGTACAACTATTGTATAATATTGTACATCTATTGTATAATATTGTACATCCATTGTATAACATTGTACACTATTGTGCAAGATAACGTAACTAGAACGGATCCTTGTGTATTGATTGGGGAGGGGAAGTAGAATTGGTTATGTAATCAAATCCTATTGTACAAGATTGTATAACTATTGTATATGTCTGTTGTACACCCACATATAATGGAGTTACCACTGCATTTTTCTAGACCGTTTACATAACCATGTTGTACTCTAAATCACAGTAGGCTTACAGTTCTTACTTATCATATTTAGATATTTTCTGTTATCAAATCTCTACTGTTTTTCATATACTTCTTTCTTTCAGCGTTTCATGTACCTTACTCTATTGCATGCTTTATATTTCCTAACATGATATGAACTGCGTGAGATGTTTTGTGCTCGCTTCCGTCCTGACTGGACCTGTTGAAAATTTTACAGAGGATGATGAGGAACCCGGCACCCTTACTTGGAGCTTGCCTAGTTGACACTCGCGACCTGGACCCCAGGGGAGGTTCAGGCAGCTGCTGAGGATGATACCTTGCTTAGTATAGATAGTTTAGACAGTTTTCCTTTTCATGTTTAGTTGTTGTTCATGATTCAGAGTTTGTATATTTTTTAGAGATGATAAGACTTGTATTTCTTTTCTGTTGTACCTCAGTTGAGGATTTTTTATCTATTTCATCGTGCTACATTCTACCTTAGATTGTGATTGAGTTGTACCTCTGTGTTGGCCTCCTTATGGAGAGTATTCATATTATGCTAGTTAGAGTTCATGACCTAGAACATCGTTCTACCGCCGACACTGCGGCGTAGGGTGGGCGTTGTTACGTTCTCGTACCCTCACAGTGGGTGCGGGTCGTGACAACAATAACTTAATGTTTTTTTAGTATGTACAACATTCAAAGAATATCTTACATTTCCTTCAGACATAGTACTTTTTTAAGAATTTACCGTTGATAGGCATCATAGCAACTCAGCCATCCATCTCGGTAAGTTGATAAGCTCCATTTGAGAAAACCTTGCTTATAATATAGGGACATTCCCATTTTGCTTCGAATTTGCCCTTGGTCATCTGTGTCATAGTCATAGGACGTATGACAGTAAGGACTAGTTCACCTTTTTGGAAAGCTCATACTTTGACCTTTCGGTTGACAGCTTTGGAGATACGGGCTTGATATAACTCAATATGTTGTTGGGCTAGTAACCATTTCTCGTCTAATGCTTCAAGCTCCTGAAGTCGAAGACGATCATTGTTTTCTGTTGTGAGTTCATTGGCAATTACAATCCTTAAGGAGGGGATTTTAATTTCCAATAGTAGGACAGCTTCGCATCCATACACCAAGGAGAAAGGTGTGCAACACGTTGGAGTGCATATAGTAGTGCGATAAGCCCATAGACATTCTCCAAGCTTTTTACTCCAGTTTCTTTTATTGGTAGAAACAAATTTCTTGAGAAGCTTGATAATAGTTTTGTTAAATGTTTCAGCCAAACCGTTAGCTGCAGGATTGTAGGTCGTGGAAGCAACATTATTGATTCTGTTATCATCACAAAACCGAGTAAACTTTTGACGGATGAATTGTGGTCCATTATCATGAATGATTCGTCGAGGAATACCGAATCTATATATCACATGATATTTAATGAAGTTGATGACGTTGCTAGTTTTGACTTCAGATAAAGGTATAGCTTCGGCGTATTTCGAAAAGTAATCGATTACAGCCAATATAAACCGATGTCCTCTAGACGATGGTGGATTGATAGGACCAATAACATCCATACCGCAAGATTCAAAGGGCCATGATGCGACAGTCGGATGAAGGAACTCCGATGGTTGATGGATGAAGTCTGTATGGATTTGACAGGCTCGATATTTTCTTGCATATTCAATGGCATCTGATACCATAGTGGGCTAATAGTAGTCCATACGTTGGATACGATCTTGTAATTTAGGACCAGGCTGATGTGCACCACATACACCATCGTGAGCGTCCTATAATATTTGTTTTGCTTCATCTCCAGCAAGACAATGTAAGAGTAGACCATCAAATATTCGTCGATAAAGGGTCTTAGAAGTATCACTGTAATAAAATCGGAGTGATCGCCTACGGATTGTTGTAGCTTCCTTAGAATCTTCAGGTAAAATGTCATGTACTAGGAAGTCAATAAAAAGAGCTCTCCAGTCTTCATTAATGATATTGACTTCAGTTGAATTGCTGAACTCAATATTTGAGTTATTCTCAATGCAAAATAACTCTCTGTTGGTGATGGCAATCATATGTTGCCTTTTTACTGGGATTGCTAATACAGATGCCAGATTAGCCAATACATCAGCCTTCGTATTGCATGCCCAATGTACATGTTCAATAAAGAAGCCCTTGAATGATGTAGCCAGCCTAACTGCCAGTTCATGATATGGAACGAGATCCTGGTGTCAAACTTCATACGTGCCTCTAACTTGATTGACAATCTGTTTAGAGTCTCCATATACTTCAAGATATTCAAAATCTAATTGTTTAGCCAATTGGAGACCATTGAGCAGAGCATTGTATTTAGCTAGAATATGACTCGCCTAAAGAATAAGCTCTTTGAATAGCTAATCCTTCTGGCGATACGAGGACGATTCCAACTCCAGCGACAATGGCACATTTTGGTCCTATTCTGGAGGCACTGTCAAAGAATAGACGCCAGGCAAGAATTTCTTCTGAAATCATGTTGGACCCTAAAGTTTCGTTCGAAATCTCATCATGGAGTTTAGATGTTTTAGGAATTGGATGAGCTGTCAGAAAGTCAGCAAGAGCTTGACCCTTAACAAATTTTGAGGAATATAAACCATATCATATTGTGCTAACAATATGGCCAATGTAGCAAGCCTGGAGTTGAGTGTAATGGGCTTCTTCATCAAGACCCAAAGAGGGTTAATCTGGAAATAACATGAATAGTTTGGCCGGTGATATAATGTCTCGTCTTTTGAACAACAAACATCAAAGCTAGACATCTTTTTTCACTGGGCTGTATCAATGTTCAGCTCCGATCATTGTACGACTGAGATAATAGATAGCTTGCTCATGACCTTCTTTATTCTTCTGAGCTAGTAAGACACCCAATGAATGATCCATCGCTCGAACATATATTAGGAATGATATTTCTGAGACTGGAGGCACTAAAACTGGAGGGTTCATCAAATACCGCTTTATATCTTCAAATGCTTGATGGCATTCTTCAGTCCAAATAAAAGACACACCTTTTTTATGAGTTGAGTGAACGGTCTACAGCGTCCAGAGAGATTTGAGATGAATCTTCTGATGTACGCAAGTCGTCCCTGGAATTCTCGTAGCTCTTTTAGGTTGCGTGGAGGATGCATCTCTTGAATGGCTTTGATTTTCTCAGGGTCAATGTGTATACCTTTAAAGGTAATAACAAATTCGAGAAATTTGCCACTAGAGACTCCCAGGAATGACTTAGTAAGATTCATTTTGAGTTGATGTTAGCACATTAGATCGAATATAGTTCTCAAGTCTTTGATGTGATTTTCCTTTAGACGACTTTTGACAGTAATATCATCTACATAGCATTCAACTGTCTTCCGTAAATGATCACGAAAGATAGTACTCATAGCCCGCTGATAAGTTGTACCAGCATTTTTAGGACCAAACGACATGACAGTGTAGCAATAAACTCCGAGAGGAGTGCAAAAAGATGTATGTTTCTCATCTCCTAGATGCATCTTGATTTGATTATATCCTGAGAATCCATCCATAAAAGATATTTGTTTAAATCTGCATGTATTATTGATCATGAAATCAGTAATCGGAAGAGAAAATTCATCCTTGGGACAAGCTTCATTAAGGTCTCTGAAGTCGATGCAGACTCGGACCTTTCCTGTTTTCTTCATAACTGGGACAACATTAGCCATCCAGTCAATATGTTGTTCTTCTCTGACGAAGCCACGGGAGATGAGTTTCTTGACTTCAGCTTCTATGGCATTCATCATGTCAGGTCGGAATCGATGGTGTTATTGCTTGACTGGCCTCGCATTCAGCAGAATATTGAGCTTGTGGGTAGCGATCTGAGGATCCAATCCTGGCATGTGTTCATAGCTCTAAGCGAATACATCAATGTGTTCCCTAATAAGCTGAATTAGTTCTTGTTTATCCGCTTCATGGAGGCTTTTGCTGACGAATATTGGTCTTGGGGAGGCTTCATCTCCAACATCGACTTGAACCAACTGATCTTCGGTAGACGACTCACTTTGTTCGAAGCGAAGCTCCCATTGAGTATCCATTCTTTATGACCAAGGATCAGATTCAGTGACTTCGACAAAGTCTTCGTCGTTTTCCGAGAACTCGACAGGTACCATATTAGAAGATAGAGTCACTTGATCGACGTGCCCAACACTGGTGTCTGAATCCCATAAAATAGAGTCAGAAGAGTTAGATCGTTCTTCTTTATCGGATTCGAAGACTTCTGGAGTCGGTTGGCGAGGTATAACCCAATCCCCGCTTTGTTTTGCTATAATATTGTTGTGACTTTCCTTTTGGAGCAGGGATACGAATAGGAGTTTGCCTTTCCTTATCACCATTTAGACCATCTTTAAAATTATAGCCTATCTTTTGAATGATATCTTTTGATTGTTGACTATAACGACGTAGTTGAAGTCTTATGTTATCTTGATTTTCTTCTTCACTATCGAGCGTGATCTTATGTTCCGTTCCTTTACTAAAAAGAATGAGAAATTCAACTTTCTTCTTGGAAGGAACTAAGAAGAAGGAGTCTTGCATTGGTTTGAGCAATACTTCGTCTTGGAAAGGTTGAATTGCTCATATTGTAAGTGGTTCGAAGTTATCTAACATTTTTAAATAATATCGAGTATAATAAAAAAACATCAGTATACTGTAATGGAGATGCTACTTTATTAATTTTTACATCATCATTTATAACATGATTCTTGGCCTTAACAGAAAGCTTAGTAAGGTTGATAACCAGAGCAGAAGAAGGAGAAAAAGAAGGTTTGTTACGACGAAGGTCGATAACAAGAGGCTCAGAAGAGGTGAGCTCCCTCTGTTCTATTTTTACAGTAGGAGACTGTTTGTTGTGAGAGAAAAGATGGATAGTCAATGTTTGAGAAGAAGATAGACGAGTAGTACGTCATTTGACTGGGATTATGAGAACATCATCTGAGGTGTCGTTCTGATCTTCCTCACTATCCATCGCCAATACAACCTTCATGAACTCTTCCTTGTACATCCGAGAATCAGTACAATATGCTTCAATGCCCCTGAAAGGATTTAGGTCAGCTACTTCCTTCTGGACTTCTCCATTAACGTCTACATATTTAAAGCATTAGTGGATAGTGGATGGTACAATGTTATGCTCATGGAAAAAGGGTCTTCCCAGCAAAGCATTATAAGAGCCATGATTATCGATCACATAGAAAGTAACCTTTGTACGAAGATTGCTTATTTGAACTTTCAGGCGAATCTTTTCCAAAGGTTCACTTCTTCTCAAATTAAATCTCAAGATTGTTGTGATGGTTGTTGAAAGATTATGTACAGGAATCTTTAATGCATCTAGTAGAGTCTTTGGCATGATGCTGAGTGCAGACCTAGGGTCGATCAAGATGCGATCAACCTTCATGGTATCAACATATCCCGTGAAGTAAAGGGGTCTGTCATGACGATTATCTTCCAGCAGCATATCATCTTGTGTAAAGATGATGTTGGACATCAGCTCCATCACACTACGACAATGAAAGACGGTTACAGGCTCCTCCTCTAGCTTCTTGAGGAGTGTTAGACAAGTACCAGCTTGTATCAAAGCTTCACTCAATATTTTTTGAGTTTTCTTCAAGAGACGCAGTAGCTCAAAAACTGATAACCTTGTCGGGTTAACCAGCTGAGCCAGTATATCAAAGTTATACGGCTTCTCGAGTCCCGGAGCTGGAGTCTTCTTTAATACTTTATCAAAAGCGGACATGCTGCTTTCCTTTGTCGACTACCGTCGGTTTAGGTGGATTTGGTTCTACTAGAGGTGATAAAACCGATGGAGCATTGACAACAGGAGAAGACGATGCTGGAGGAGCCTCTGGAGCTAGAGCAGGGTTCTCTTGACCTTCTGAATAGTCTCTCAGGTAAAGTCTCCCAGACCTGGTACAAGTTAAGGCTTCTTCTTTGGATACAGGTTCGAAGGACACTATATTGCAACTCTTTGCCTGGATCTTACTTTTGGAAGGTTTCTTTTGGCAAGATGAAGATTTTGTCCAGTAACGCAAACCAACACGAGATTGGTTGTGTGAAAGGCACAGAAAAAGAGGTACACGAGATCCTTTTCCATAATTCCGGCCGGGAGCCTTTTGTAGATCATATCCTATCTTCTTCATGAGTTCGCGGGATTGTTGACTATATATATAGAAGGCTAGTTGATAATTGGTTTCTAGCTTTGGCAGCATTGTCTCAGAAGAAGAAGAAGAAGATGGATATGTCGCCTAGGTAAAAGTGGCAGTTAAAGGTGGAGGACAACGTTCACCCAACGAAGTCATGTGACATGACTTGTATTTGGTTGCTTTTTTGGACCTTGATAAAGGTGCTTCAAAGTCAGCCACTAAATCAAGATGAATCCACATAATCTTTCCTTTACCAGTAGACAGAGGAACAAGACCATCAGTTCATGCAGGTGGGAGACTGACAATCTCCAAAGTAGTTCTCGAGATGGAAATAATGCCGTCCTGCACAAGTTGAGTAGAAAAATCGCCAAACTGTAGAGAGATGACATTAGCTGTTACAGTCTTTTTATCTTGTTGGAGAGTAAATACACCAGAAATAACCATCTCCTAGATATTGCCTTTAAGCACGTAGCATGCTCGAGTCGGATGTCCGATAAATCTGTGGTAAACACAATATTTAGGGTGGTCAGTTTTACCTACTTCCTCTGGCCGTTTTACCTCTGGCAGTTAAAGTTTATTGCTCTTGATCAGACAATCAAAGATGATCATGACATCATCTTTATCAAAGGAGTATTCTTCTTTCGGACGTTGTGCTCTCTGTGGTGGTGCCGTTGGAGTAGGTGTTGGTTGACGTATATTGATGGCTAGAGTTTACTTGCCTTTGACATTAATAGCCAAAGTTTCTTTACCGTTGCGGTTGTTCTGACGACCAACGTTATTTGGTGTAGCATGTTCATCTTTGTCAAGATTCAGCATCTGAATACCTAATTGTTTGAACTTGGCAGCACTTTTTTCTGTCGCTTTAGCATTAACTATGAATGGGGGCCAATTCTAGAACTGTGTTGATCCAGTCCACATGCTGATTATAGGCAACATGTTTGACTTGCAAGTGTCTATAGTCAAAGCATCTGGAGTTCCAGGAGGTATTTTGAGTGCCTCGCGGCAGAATCGTTCAATGAACCATTCAGTTGTTCCATTGTGTCGCTACTAAATTTTAATGAGAGCAAACATAGTCATGTCATTTGTTCCCTTATAAAATCATTCCAGGAATATTTGTTTGAATATAGAGAAAGAGTTTATACAACCATCTGGCAAACTGCGATACCAGTCGTAACCGGTACCCACTAAACATCCGACGAACACTCTAGTAGGTAGAGCGTCATTTGGCTGTAGTTGATAAGTCATTACCTCAAAGTGATTGAGGTACTGACTTGGAGATGTGCTACCATCAAATAGCATAACAGTAGGGGGTTTGTATTTGAGAGGAAATTGGATTTCCTTCCACTCTATAGGATAAGGCTGCTTGATCCCAAGCTTCTGCAGGCCGTCTTTCTGTTTGAAGGCTTCAAATTGAGTACGTAAAAGTTTTACAACCTCATTGGTATCTTCTGATGATTGTGGAGCAGTGGATTGATTTGATATGTTAGGAGGGGTACTGCATGATAAGTACCACCCAGCACCAGATTGACTTGGAATAGCCTGCACAGATAAGAAAGCGGTGTGATGAGACTGTACCCCCAGACCAATGTTGACGGGAGCTGATGTCGTTACAGGTTCTTAGGTCGAAATTAGATTCACAACCGGTGGAACCGTATGTTGTGTCATAATTACAGCATGCATGTCTGTCATCATCTCAACCATGCTCTTCAAACTAGCCTCCAAAGCAGCAATTCCATGCTCTTGACTGTTAGAACTGGAAGCTTCTTGATCTTCTGTGATGACATAAGTAGTCACTTCTCTAGCTATCGAAGACGAGCTAGTAGAAAAGATGGTCCGTTCAGAACTTTCACTAGCAGCATCAAAGTCATATAAGGAACTACCTCCAGGATAAGTAATAGGGATATCCTTTTGATTGAAGGCATCTTGGTTGGAATCATGAAGATTCCTTTGATCGATTGTTTCTTGGTCAGAAGGAAGATTCCTTTGACCGATTATTTTTTGGTCGAAAGAAAGATTCCTTTGACCGATTGTGTCTCGGCTTCTTGATCTAGTATATTGGTATACTCCTTCTTCGGATTCACGAATCCGATCTAAGTACTGTTGACTGAGATTGTAGGATGCATTATGTCTCGGGTGTTTTCCACCCCCAGTGCTTCGAGACGTCATGTTGACAGAGGTATACAACAATTCTTCTTCATCCACTATCATTGGTTGAGGAATCTGAGAGTAATTCAGACGGTCGAAGATTGACCGTTTAGCTAATTGACAACAACATTTGATAACTACCTCATGGTAACGATTTCTTGGGGCTGTATTACTGATGGATAAGACGAATTTGTGATCTTCCGCTTTTGTTTAAGAATTTTATGGAGATTGGTTACAACAACATGATGAGAAGAAGTCAAAGGAACATATTTTTTAATGATGTTAGGAACATGATTTCGATTCTTAAGATGTCCTATTCCTTGAGTGTACATGGAAGTGCTGAGTTGGCTAGCATAGGTAAAGGAGTTCTTGACTTTAAAAGTCTGCTTCTGGCGCAAGTTAGCTACTAGCACAGGTTTTTTGTATTTTGCTGAAGTAGGTATTGACTGACGCCTATTGAGATAGGTGCACAAGTCAGATAGGTCTACTACTTGTGTATCTGTCTGAGATACTAGCAGCTTATCCTGTTTGGATCTTGAGATGCGCAGGGTTGGAAGATCCGTAGTTGCATTTTTGGGATTTGGCAGAATCCCTTTTTGTGTTGCGCAACCTGTTCTTATGAGCTTGGCCTGGCGCAACTGGGTAACAGAAAGTTCAGTTTGAAGAGAACTCAGTTTCTTGGCAGGAATTTAATTGTCTCTATTCAGAGGAGTAGAGTTTCTGACCAAAAGAACTTTTATACCGACTGGCACTTAGGCACCACCAGAAATACTTTCTACTGAGTCAAGGACTAGAGAAGAATTGAAAAAGGCCATATGACGCTTTCCTTTATTCTGTGACAAGGCTGGAATAGGTGTATTCCTTGCCAAGTTCAAATTTAGAGAAGGAGTAGCTAAAAAGCATTTTCTTTTGTTTTGTGGCTGAGAGGCCACAGGCGTAGGTTTTGCAGGTTAAGGAAAGGCCAAAGGATGCTTCCCTTTATTCTGTCTAGCACTCTCGCTAGATATGTTCTTCCTCGAGTTTAGAATTGGAGAAAATAAGGGAGTATCCAAAAGGTGTTTCCCTTTGTTCAGAGCCAAAGAGGCAGTAGGCGCAGGTTGCGCAGAGATAGTGGTTAACAGAGAGGCAGTCTGCACAGGTTGCGCAGGATTAATGGTTGGCAGAAACGCAGTCTGTGCAGGTTACGCAAGAGCAATGGTTGGTAGAGAGGCAGTCTGTACAGGTTGCTCAGGAGCAATGTTTGGCAGAGAGGAGTTGGAAGTCCACACAGTGCGCACTTTCCTCTTAGCAGCAACTGCGGTGCGCCTGGTACCCCCAGCACTGATCATTGCTTCGTAAGCAGTTTGGTCGACTTGAACGACCAAAGTCTTATGCTTCTTGCCGATCGACGCGGTATCACATTGAGTTGTCACTTTCTTGTCAGAGGAGAAAGTCGTCCCCAACAGAGTCGCCATTTTGTTTAAAAAAACAAAAGTTTGATTACAAACTAAGAAAAGAGTACAATAGTATGATTAGTTTCTGGGGAAGTACAACTATAGGAATCTGATCAGAAGACGATCACTTTATCCGTTGGACGATGTGATATTGAAGACACGAGCCTTTGGAAGATGCAACAACACTTTGTCAGTAGATTATGATCATTAGTGATGCCTTAAAACTGATTTAAAACTCTATTTATAGAGTTCTTGAAATAACTGTTAAGTAGTTATTCTGAGTAGCGCGTACTTCAGGTTGCACGCCTCTTGTCCAGTTGCGCGAGCGGTTACTTCAACTGCTGGAGACGCGTGGCATCATTTGTGTGAGATGTACGTAGTCGTGGGCAGTGTAGTGGACACGTTCTTTGAGATTAGTGGCATGTGCGCCACATCATCCTTCTTTTGGATATAAAATTTGACCAAGTGGCTTTAACTAGCCAGGTTGCGCGCGAGCGCAACTCAACAACTGGCGCCTCTGACAGAGTCTTCTATACTGTATTGATTAATTTACGCGCTACTTAACAACTTGTGCGGGCCACCTGTCAGCATTAATTACATGCTGACAAAATCTTCTCGAGCACCACATTGTACGGGAATCGAATGGATATTTTTCGATTTTCATGCTGTCAGAGCTGTCAGTAATGATGAAAGCCGTTACAACTTCTCGAGGAGGCTTGCCACGTGGCGCCGTGCACCTTGGCTTTGGCGCAACCTGAGACTGGTGTAACCTAATGATCTGGCGCCACTTGATGATGGCGCACTTTAATGAGTAGCACCCCTTGATTTTTAACTTCTACAGAGGGGGCAGCCGAGAGGCGTAGAGGATAGGTGGCTCGGGGTAGAAGCCAAGACTAGACGTGAAGGACCCCACACCAAAGCCACCAGAAGGGAGCTGGCGCCACCCAAAGATGGAGCGCTAGGAGGCGCTGACCTAGAGTGCGCTGAGCAAAGCGCGCAGGAAGGGCCAGACCCGAGGGTAAGCGGGAGGGGCCCAGATGATCTGCACCAATCAGAGGTGGCGCAAGGAGGAGCAACATGTCCGAATTTGGATTTGAAAATTGGGCAAGAGAGCGGGAGGGAGATGAAACGCATCCTGAGGACGGATAGGCCGCATCAACTGGAAGCTCGAAGTGGGGCTTACTGGCTCCGGCTACTGCATGAGATGCGAAGAGCCAAGCCCTTTCCTCCGACAAAGGACCAGAACGAGCTGGGGCCAGAGGATGCCTAGGAGGGGAGGCGACCGCCTGAACAGACTTGCCAACTAGGGAAAGCTGGTCGACAGGCCAGGAAGAAGACCCGAGTACCGGCGTCGGCTCCGAGAGTCCATAAATGGTCGGCGGAGGGGGCACCACCAAGGAGGACCCAGATCCATGATGGAATTAATCCTGTCCTCATCAATTTCCTAGTCTTTAGCCTCCATGACTTGTTCTTGTGTGGATAAGCTTGTTTATAGGAGCCATTAGCTCCATATATTTTTGCTTACATGATTGTTTCATTTAGCCTATATATAGGCACTGGTTAATAAAAACGAAAAACACTTCTCATTTTTACCTCATGCTCTTCCATTCTCTTGTGTGTTTTCCTGTTCAGCAACAACACGTGGTATCAGAGCCAATACGATCCGCAGTAGTTGATGTCAGGAGACGGCAATGACAGAAAAGGAAAGAATACCGGCACATCTTTCTCCACATCGTTGCCCATGGCAAGGCTTACAGGCGATGAGAGAGAGATGCACGTGGTCGAGAGAGTTGTCTGTGAGAGTGATGGTCGGATGCAACCTCCACTACTCATACGGACAAACTACTCTGACCGGGCGTTGATCGTGAAGGTACAGCTGTAGGCGCAAGGCCTGTGGGATGTGGTGAATACCAGCGTCGGCGAGCCTCACGATGATCAGCGCACATTCGTCGCGATCCTTTGTAGATTGCCGTCGGAGCTGGTGCGCACCTTGGCGGTGAAGGAGACGACGAAGATAGGTTGGGACACGCTCAAGACAATGTGTATCAACGTAGAGCGCGTCTGGGAGACGAAGGCGTAGACGCACCGGACCGAGTTCGAAAACCTGGCATTCAAGGACGGCGAGGGGATCGAGTCGTTCGTCATGTAGTTCGGCGCTATCGTCAACGACCTGGAGGTGTTAGGTGATCCGATCACCGAGCACAAGGCGGTGCTCAAACTTCTTAGGAGTGTGCCTCGACGGTACAAGCAAATGGCGCTTGCCATCGAGTCATTGGTTGACACAAAAACCATGTCGCTCGAAGAACTTTGCGGCCGACTGCTCGTGGTAGAGGAGCGGAACGATCTGGAGGATTTCGGCTCCGTCGGTGGTCGCCTGCTTCTCACCGAAGAGGAGTGGATGGCACGGCAGAAGCAACGGGAGCACAGAGGTGGACCGTTAGGGGGCGACAAAAACAAGCTGAAGGTGAAGAACGCGAACAAGCCCTCGTCTAGCGGTGGCGTGGGTGGCTCTGGCGTGAGAAGGAAGGGGGAATGCTGCTACTGTGGCATCCTTGGTCACTGGGCGAAGGAATGTCGCAAGGCAAAATACGACAGCGAGAAGGTGGCGGAGGTGTACATCGCTCAAGCCGAGGAGGAGCAGCCGGCACTATTGCTAGCCGCGACAGACAACGACCTCGACGGGCCCAAAGTGTACGCCGCACCAAGCACAGGGGTGCAGCGCGTGTTCCTAAATAAGGAGCGGGTGTGTCCGGTAGCAACGTACTGTAGAAGCATAATTTTTTTAGCAAACATAGCTCCATGCACCCAAGTCAAAGCAGCTCCATGTGCCCAGTCAGAACGACTCCATGCGCCCACTAAATGAAGCTCCATACGCCCAGTCCAAATATAACACCATGCATCCAAGACTAGCTACCCCGAAAGGCGGGCACATAGCCTGAGACATGGCTATGCGCCTAAGCTTGACTCAGTCAAAGCCACGATCAAAATGTGCACCAAAGCGTATGGCCATGTCAGTCTCCACGAGCAGCCGTGCACCGAAGCATGCGGCCATGTCAACACCACGACCAACCCACGATCTTGCAGCCTGTATGCGCCTATACCTATGCGCCCAAAGCAGAACCATGCGCCTACGTAAGAACCAGCGTGTCTCTTTATGTGGGCGCATAACATCATTCCAGCCCAAGAATGACTATAAAAGGGGGGCTTCTTCCCTCTTCAACAGATAGAACGAAGAGCATTTTCAAGAGCCAAATTGCTTCACTTCTTGCCAATGAGCCGAGAGTTAGCAATTTTCTTAGGTTTTCTCCCACTTTTGTAATCGAAGTGTCAATGGAGTAAAGGAGCATCTGCCGTTCGATCTCCATCGTCCCATTCCCCAGATTTCTTTTTTTTGTACTCGAAGATCCTCAGCACAGGATCTTTCAGGCGTACTCGATTTGTGGTGTCTTGCGCCAATAAAAAGAAAAGACAGTATTTTTTTGTTCTTTTTTTGTATGTGTCCACAAAAATGGCGACTCTGCTGGGGACTACCTTTTTCTCTGATGAGAAGGTGATGACACAATCTGATATCGACAAAGTGGGGAGTACTCAAAAGATGCTGATCGTAAAATTCGATCAGCAGGCATTCGAAGAGATGCTCTCGAGGGACGGCTCTACTCCCTCAAAATCAGCGAAGCCAAATAAGTCTCGTAAGACTTGGCTTCCGAAGGCTCGCTGCGTATATCCTACTAGTGTTATAGCGGATATGCAACTGGATGACTCTGTCACCTGGACGCAGGACTCTGCCACAGAAGTCCCCCAAATGGAGAAGGCTAACATCGTTCCGAGCTCTACTAGCCCAGTGACTTTTTCCCTCCATAACCAACAATAGAGTGTTCAACACTCAAGACTTGGCAGAGGAAAACACTACGATGCCAAGGATCGAAGTGTGCGGCAGACCTGGCAAGGCTCACGAATGAAGGAGGCAGAACTGGGAGAAAACAGTACTGTTCTACCAAGTATGCGTCCAAAGCCATGCGCCCAAGGGAGTGTTTGGGCGCATTGCCCCAACTAGAACACTTTTGTCTTCAACAGGTTAGGCACTCGGAGTCATACGCCCAAGGCTATGTGCCCTGGCTTTCTGGATCCATACTACGCACCCACATCAAGGCGACTCAGACATGCTGTCAAGAAGCATGTGCCCAAGCCCAGTCTCCAGGGCCTATGCGCCCACAGCAAGAAGATAGGTCCCAACGCGTATAGCACGAGGCTGTCTTCAAGGACATCCCAGAACTTAGGTGTGGAGGTTGCCCCTGCACATGAACTAAGTCTGGACGTGCCTACTCTCCTTACGAACCCGCATGTAAAGCTCAACGATGCATGCAACATGGGTTTTAAGACAAAACTCCCTTCCGCTGACTTGTACGACATGATAAATCATAAGCGTAAAGCGAAGGAGAACATAACAATTCATAGTACACTTTTATCGCTAATATTGTTATCAACTGTTGTTGCTCCAAAGTTACAAGGGTGCCTCAAAGAAAGTCTGTGTTTCGACGGCTGCACTTTTCTGACGACGAGAAGCCACTATGTGTCTCATCTAACATGGCTTCATGGGGTCCCCCTTACGGAAGCCCCAATCAAAGATGGTGGACTACCAACCCAACCTTCTCTCTTAGTTCCACGAGAAGGAGAAGGCGAAGTCTAACAACAGATGGCCAACGGGATGTCACATCTGAAGGAGTCTATATGGGCACTCGATCAAAAGCAAAATTCCGTATAGACGATGAAGATTCCCATGCTAGGGGTAGCATTCCCTCAGAATCTAAAGCAGATGACCCCCACACTTTGGGTAGCCTTCTAGAGGACGATGATCCCTCTGAATCCGATGGCGACTATCTACCTCCTCTACCTGAAGATGAAGGACTTATCCACTCGGAGACAGACAGTATCAGCACCAGTTGTACTGCTTCCTCTGTTCATCCTTGCATGCTATCTACGTACATGACAGAGGAAGAAAGACCTGAAGAAGCCAGTGATCAGACTAGTAAACGGCTAGAGGGTCTCGAAACGGTATTCGCCAAGATCATTGATATGCTTACCAGTATCATGGCAGTCCAAGCTGCTGGAGCTGTTTCTCCACCTCTGTAACACCCAGTTTTTCAAATGAGGGTATTTTTGAAATTTTGTAATTGTAATTATTATTTATTGATATTTATTTCACATTATGATTTTTTGTGATTTTTGATTATTTTTAAACTACTTAAAAACTGGTTTAAGTCATGACTTATGATTTTGGTGTGCAGCTAGTGAAACCATAGAGACTACATGACCTAGAGCCTAACCATGTCATTAGGATAATTTAATTATCATTTTTAGCCTAGGGGTATTTTGGTCATTTTGACTTATTTGAATTATTTGATGATTTAGTAAATTGGTGAATTCTAGGTTGACTTGACTTGTTGAGACCTAGTGAACTAGCCTAGAAGCTAACCCTAGCCAGGGTGACCCTAGTCTAACTTAGGTTAACCTACTTTTAGTCATTAGAAACTAATTTTAGAATAAGGGGATTTGGTTTAGTGAATTTAAGTCATGATTTATGGTTTCATGAAATGACTTATGGCTTAATGATTTATTTGATCATGACTTGGCCCATGGCCCATAACTAGAAGCCCTAACCCTAACCAAATCCTAAATGACCAGCCATAGGGATCCCCACCCTATATAAACACTTATTCTCTAGGGCTTGCCTCTTTCTTTATTCATTTCAACATTGGAAAAAGAAAGGTATTTGTTCCTCTTCCAAAAATTCCCATAAATCCATTTTAATTCCTTTTTAATCCTAGTTTCTTGCATTAGAACCTAATTTCCTCCTATTTTTTGAATGTGGAATTTAATCCTAGCTTTGGGATAATTTTGGAGCTTTTGCTATCAAGAGGAAGAATCCCCCATTTGAAGCTTTTCCAAGCTTTTTGCACATATAGGTAAAACCCCTTAAATTGATTTCAATTTCTATTTTCTTTGCATGTAGGGCTAGATCCAGGAGTCCCCTAGGTGTCCCCGAAATTTGGGTGGAATTCGTGTCCGTTTGGTGTCCGTATCAGACACGTGTCATAGTGTCTCCTAGGTGTTTGATGAAATGCTTGTGAGAATTAAATGGTATTATTTTCAAAAAGTAATTAAATTGAAAAATAGGTTTTTAAGTGTAGATCACAAATCAAATGGACTGAGCATAAAATTGTGTCGTGTCCGTGTCCAAATTGGACACGAACACGTTATGCACACCCACACACACTGTCCTGCTGCTCGGGTTCCCTATCTCACTGTACACGACACTTAGATACACCAAAATTGGTGTACACGTGGGGGATATGACTGTCAGGCCACCCACAAAATTTTAGGTGGATTGATTGAGTATCGAGGGAGTTCTCGATCTCGCACGGGTCCTACACTGTCACGTACACACTGTATATGCGCGGAAAATCCGTTCGGATACGTCCTTGTAACTCAGACACGACACCACCTGGCCATGACTCAGGTACTTGGACAAGTTCTCCTAGACCTAACCTAACTACTGACACGTGCACGTGACACATGGATGTCTGTGTCGTGTCCTGGATCAATCGACACGTGTGCACGAGGAATACTTAGACTGTTTCCTGATACATTATTTTTCTTCATTTTGGACACTTCGTGTCCAATGTTTTGACATGATTACACTCCCCTATGATACGACTACATGTGTGGGACTTTCCTAAACACCTGTTTTTGTGTTTCACTAGGTTTTAGGGTTTGATTCTTGGTCGAATTGTAAATTTCTGAAACTGTTAAGTATTTGAATATGGGATTTTACTGACATAGTGTTCTTGTATATTTCAACACTCGTGTCCACCTCCTGGACACATGGACACGACCCTAAGGTTGACACGTATATGTTAGACACTTGAGCACTTGATATTTAAGTTTTCTTTGGTTTTTGAGTTCGAAATGTACGGAGAGCTTAGGTTACTAATATTTACTGATACTTCAAAAACAGGGTTTTAGTTCAAACTGAACTTTGGGTTTGAGTGATAAACAGAGGTTGATTGATATGAAACTAAGATGATTGCATGTTAAATTGATGAGGGTCGATAGGTGTAATCGGACACGGGGAGGCTCGGTTCACTGTGTGCACTAAACAGTGCATTGTCCTGCTACCACAGCCTCTGTTCTCGACTTCTACTGGGTTATTTCACATCCTAGTGACTCTAGAAGATAGTCTAGATGACTGACACTAGGACATATGCTTGGGGATTTGAACCATGACAGTTTCGAGTTGTGGCAGTCCCCACAGATTTTGCTCTGTGCAGTCGGGGACCCCCACTTCCCTCTGCACTACTTTAGTTCACTTTAGCTGCATTCGAACACTTCTCTGTGTACACACCACTGCCTATTTCACATTGTAACACATTGATACACACGGATGTACTTTTCTTCTGCCTGAACACACTCATTGCACAGTCACATTCATATGTTGGTATACTACTTCACAGATTCATTTGCACATTCTTCATATTGCGTGCAATTAATGACTAATATAAGGACCCTGGTATAGCCTTGTAAAAATTTTACTTGTGCACCTAGATGCATTGATCTTTGGCAGCAAACTCTGTTGTGCATTAGTACAATAGTAGGTGTGTTATTAAGAAGGGAGATGGGGGTCACGTATCTGTAGGTATTAAGGGGGGAAGGCTCGGGTTACAGATAGGTTTGGAGGCATCCATAGGTGTTACAGGTAACAGGAAAGAAGTAGAAGATAGCTATTGTGTTGTGGTTTGTAATAAAGATCAGAGAGAGAGTGTCAGTCGACATGGGGACTCAAGTGCAGGGTCTTGACAGCAAGGAGGAGCTGGACAGTATGTGAGGTTTGGGATTTAACATGTAAACTAAGGTTGTTTATATGGAAAACTGAAATTTGGTTTGGGTTTTGAATAAAATGTTTAAACTGATACTTGTTCTCAGTTTAAGTATCAATTTGGGTTTGGAACATTGGTCTCCTGAGCTTTGTTTAGGTTTTTGGTATAATAGTGAGAGAGGAGGGGTGCTCAGTTGAGATTGTGTGTGAGTGTTAGATGGATATCAGTTAGCATTTATAGGAATGTTGGCTAGGAATTTAGTGATATTAGTTAGTGCCATTGAGTATCAGTTAGCCATGTTTGGTTTAAGTCCTATGAGGGAGGGGTACTGCCCAGTTGGGAGAATGTGAGGGACTATGGCTTGCCTTGGCATGAGCCTTGCATTTAAGTTGAGGGCAAGGGTCTGACAGCAGTAGTAGGGGCTGCACTAGACAGCCCCTTGTTCTCTATTATGTGAGTTTGAGATATATGTGTACCTAGGTTATATAGGTGTAGATGCCTAGTAAGCAATGTTGTTAAGGTATAAATATATATGATATAGGATTATATATGGTATAGGCATACATGAACACATGTATATAAATATATGTGATGCACCTTAGGTATATGTCATGGTATTTAGGTTAGGGTTTTTGAGTAGTTAATAAAGATTTGGCTAATACCAAGTTGCCAATATCTACATAGCCTTAGATTTGACTAGTTGACCTAGATAGTTGACCCAGAGTTGACCAAGTATGACTTGGACCTAGTTTGACCTAGAAATCATGTAATTTGCATTGTAGCTTTCAATTCTCTTATATTTTACATATCATGACTCATATTACTCTGTTTAGGACATTGTGACTCTGGTGCAGGCATCTGATATTATACTACTCTTTTCAGAGTGTCAAGCGAGTACATTCTCTGATAGTTCTCTCATTTACTTGTCAATTACTGTACTTCAGTTCTAGTTAGCTGTATGTGATTCTCTGTTACAAACACGTATTATTATTATTTCTGAATCCATGTATACGATACTCATACTTACTCGTCTTACCTCTATTATTCGAATCACCATACGAATCACTATTCGAACCACCTATTCGTATCTTCATTTACTGGTTGGACTTGTATTCGTCTTATTTGTTGAATTTTGGATTCATTTGTATTAGATGGGCAAGAAAATACTTGATTAGACATGTGAACATTCCCACTATTCGAACCACCTCCTGTGAATAATATTCGAACGATAGCCATTCCACACCCGGCCAGGTGTGTGATGTGCCGTATTTACCCTTAGCCGTTTACATGTCTAACTAAGTATTTTAAAACACACTTAGAGATTTTATTTGAATCATTTTTTGACTACTATTCGAATTACTATTCGTATCACCTTATTCGAATCACCTTATTAGAACAATGATTAGATCACATTCGACTCATCTTGTATTAGACTCACATTGGGATTACACTCGACTTATATTGTACCATCTGAACTCATTATATTACTCTAGTTTCAGCTAGATCTTATTTTACAGTCTTCTTTGCTATGTTTCTCTTCTTGTTTAGTTACCTTGCTTTTCTTGTACCTTAACTGCTCTCTACATCATTACTCGTAAAAACTGCCATATTCATCAATACAACTGTCTATAACTGCTTTATAGTTCTCTGTCATTTACTTGGGTTTTCTGGATGAGATTGTGCTCGTTCCTGTCCTGACTGGACCTGTTGAAAATATTACAGATGCTTGCCCTGAGGATATTTGCCCTACTTGTCTTGGAGCAGGAGATGGCTTAGCTACCTATGGCCCCGACACTCAGGAGTGATCGGGAGACTAGCTAGTAGACTTGGTTTAGTTTTTCATGTTTTAGAACTTGAATTGTAATAACTTGTGATACGAGTTGTATTTGAGTTTGTTTGAGATATTATTATTTAGTAGTTTATAAATGTTGTTATTTAGTTTTTAGTTATAAACTTCTGTGTTATCTTATCGTGCTTAGACTATGATTGAGATTTCATTATATCTATACTTGTCCTCCTTTCGGAGTTGAGATTTGACAAGTACATTATATAATTGCGTGAGTTGTTGATTAGATAGTAACCTAGGACATCGTTCTACCGTCGACACTGCGGCGTAGGCTGGACGTACCCACTTCTTGTGCCCTTACTCTAGGGTGCGGGTCGTGACAACCTCAGCAAAACACCTCAGCCTACGCTAGTCCGACTCATAGCAACAACCCTTCTGCCCTACAAAAGGTGTATCATTCTGTTGCACCTCCTCCAAATCTTACAAATACTGGGGGTGGTCCTTCACCGACAACACCTGACAACCGCTCAACGGCTGTTTCCCAATACCTGATCAATCAACATGATGCAATTGGTTCCTTGGTTGCTCGCCTCGACACCATCTCACTCAAAGATGAGCTGCAGAAGATGGGGATATCTCAACCGTTTCCCTCTGGAGAACGCTACCTACCCTCCTAACTACAAGCCGCTGACGCTGAACTCATTCGACGGCTTGACTTCTCCTCGTCAGCACATGACGTACTTCAACATACAAACTCTACACTTGCCCCGAGACGATCCATTCCTGTCAAAGCTGTTTATTAGTACCTTGCAGGGGGTATCCTTCGAATGGTTCTGCATTCTGCCTAACGGGTGTATCAATTCATTCAAAGATTTAGAGAGGTTGTTCCTCAACAGGTTTTACGAGAGTGGAATGCATTTTAGTATGTCCACTCTCATCGAGACCAAGCAAAGGAAGACTGAATCTGTCATTGCCTTCATTGAATGCTTCAGACGACTAGCACTAAAGATGCCCTTCGGCATACCAGACTCAGAACTTATGGATACTTGTCGACATAACTTCCTTCCTATATTGAAGTTTTGTCTAGGTATACATAAGTATGATACATGGCCCACTTTTATTGGGGCCGCTGATGCTGCTGAAAATGATGTTCCTAACTTGGAACTACTGGGGCTGAAGACACCCAAATCTGAGGACAAAGGCAAGCATCCTCAGACTATCCCTGTTCGTAGGGGTAGAGGGAAAGAAGTCCTGAAGGTCAACACATCCAAAAAAGCTTCCAATTCTCAAGGTACCTCCGACAAACCTAAGGAGACCTTCTCCTTCGATGAAGATGATGTCATCTCCATCTTCCACATATTGACGAAGGGTAATAAGCTGACATTGCCCCCACCATGACGTCCTGCAGAGGCGAGCCAACTCAATGATCCCAAGTACTGTCTTTACCATCAGTACGTGCATCACTCCACCAAGGACTGCATCATCCTGAAGAAGAAGATACAACAGCTTATCGACAGCCAAGTGATCAATCTCGAAGCTGAAGACAAGGTCGTATCTGCTAACATGATCTCTCTTCAGTTTGGCGACTTTCCTCCTACAGAAGCCCCAAACGGCGTGGTCTCGATCCCCAAGGCAATGATGGAAGTCGTCAACCTACCACCAGCTCACAACTCAACCTTGGTCCCACTCACAACTGGACGTGGTGAGATCATATGGGTCCATCCGGACCTTGTCTAAGAAGTGACGCAGGGGGTAGCACCTCCCAAAGCAAGAAGGGACAAGAAGTTTAAGCCATGCCACATGGTATCCTCCCCTATCTACGAGGTTCTATCTGGCGAGATATGATCGGGGAAGACTTATCTTCGGACGTATGATCCCGCACAAGAAGAAGCACTGCCTTCTCAAGCTCCTGCTGTCCCTACAAGCTCAGAAGCCAACCCGTCCAAGCCTCAAACCATATCCAAGCTGAAGGAGACGCGGTTAGACAAGTCTCTAAAGGTGCCAGCTCCAGAAGGCATGGATCGACCCTACAACTTTGACATACTGGCTCAGCTAGCCAATACACCCGCCAGGTTGTCTCTGTTCGATCTATTACGACTCTCCAAAGAAATGCAGAAGGCCTTAAGTGAGGCATTGCTACATGCCGACTCTTACCTCTCTGAGGTCAAAGCTCCCGCTGAAGATGCCGTCTCCTGCCCCCACTGTTACAGTACTATGGAAGTGGTGCCCAATATCACCTTCTCACAGGAGGACATACTACTAAAAAATAATCGCCATGATAGACCTCTGTACTATACAGGGTATATCGGGGCGATCAAGGTGGACCGCATGCACATCGATCCAGGATTCTACCTCAGCATCATTCCTAGAAGCTTGCTTCAAATCCTGGGAATTCCTCTGCACAAGCTATCCGCAACCAACACAACTATCATGGCTTTCAATGTTGGTCGAAGCCATCCGCTGGGCATGATCTATCTCAAATGCCAGATCGGTGATCTCCGAACGGAGGTCTCCTGCTATGTGATCGATGCCAATGTATCCTACAACGTCTTGCTGGGACGTCCATGGATACATGAGAATATGATCGTCCCTTCCATACTTCACCAGTGTTTTAAGTACGTCAACAATGACGATGTCGTAAAGACAGAGTTTGTTGACGTCGATCCTTTCAAGGGCATCGAAGTTTACTATAGAGATTCGGTACTTTACCAATCTCAACCCCCCAAGGATGATGGCAATAAAGCTGACAATGAAGCTGAAGCACCTCCATCCCCCAACGGTGGTCCCCTGATTGTCCGAGTCAAAGGACGTACTACTCCAAAAAGTACCCCGAAGCCTCTCACAATCTGGGTGAAGAAGAAGAAACCCGACAAAGTCAAACCATTGACTATCACTCTCAACAAAACACCCAAGGGGGAACCTACTGATGTACATCCTCCCAATCCTGAAGAATTACCATATGTGGTAAACTCGGCCAAGACTGTGGCTCCTCTTCCAGATAATGACCCTCTCATTGAGTATATCAATGCTCAGAATAATGTACCTTCAGCGGATGATGTTATCCCTGAAGAAGAACTTGCGTATTTCCTTAGTAAAGGTTTATCTTTGAATTACTCCGATGTCTATCAATCTGTAAACCATTACATAGATACGATATACGCCCTAGAAAACGGCATAGGACCACACCTCTACATGCCGGTCACGATGCGTCACCTACGGGAAAAAGTCTACCCACATGACATCCACTACTTCATTATTCCAGCCAGAAAGAAAGATAAAGAGCTAATCATCTTTGGTCGTATAATTGGTAAGAGAAAGTTCATTCCAGACTCTACTCCTCCCAAGTACAACACAGAAGCTGACTATGGCTCAGGAAAAATGCAACTTTTTCGGTATAGTTGGCAGGCCAAGAATATCATCCAGAATATGGGATATGACATCAAAAGCGACGAAGGGCTAAATTACGGCCGAGGACAACGATTGCCAATTCGACACTTTGCGCCTCCCGGCAAACCCGAGAACTACTACCAACAAAACGGTGTTGGTTTGGGCTATGTCTCTCCTCCAACAACTCCTGAAAGATCAGATGATAAAGCAGATCGTTGTTTTAATTCTTCTGATTCCTCCCTCTGGGACTCAGACTCTAGCATCGGCGACATGTTCAAAGCAACTTTGTCCGTATACATGGTTTCTGTCGACCAAGTTACAAACGATGTCCAATCAATTAAACTCGAACAATGGGCTCAAAAATGGACACCAAGTGGGAGATGCGCTTTGAACAACGTGAACCACCTGCCGAAGATGAAGTCATCCAAGTCAATCTAGGAGATGAAGTATCCTTCAAACCAATCTTCATCAGTAAAAGCTTATCTGACGATGAACGCCAGTCTCTTATACAGCTTATAAGAGAATACATCAACGTCTTCGCATGGAGCTATGAAGATATGCCAGGCTTGGACCCTAAAGTCGCCATGCACCGCCTGAACATTTTGTCTAAAGCTAAGCCAGTAAAACAGCAACAACGACAATTTTGACCAGACATTATGGAAGCCATCGAGAATGAAGTCAAAAAGCTCATCGCTAGTGGATTTATTCACGAGGAACAATATCCCGACTGGATTGCTAATATCGTTCAAGTCATGAAAATGAACGGTAAAGTTAGAGTCTGTATCGACTACCGTGATTTGAACTCTGCATGTCCGAAAGATGAGTTCCCTCTATCGATCACTAACATAATGATCGACAACACTTGCTGCTTCAAACGGATGTCCTTTATGATGGGTTCTCAAGCTACAACTAGATCAAGGTGTTCCCCGACGATAAAAAGCAAACATCTTTTCGAACAACGTTGGGGGTATACTGTTATACGGTGATGCCCTTCGGATTGAAGAATACAGGGGCAAAATACCAGCGAGCCATGAACATAAATTTTTGCGATCATTTGCACAAAACTGTAGAGTACTACATAGACGATATTGCAGTCAAAAGTTGTCTCAAGGGCAACCACCTCCAAGACTTGAGAACGGCATTCGAACTAATGCGTGCACACCAACTCAAGATGAATCCAATCAAGTCTTTTCTGGGAGTCTCCAGCGGCAAGTTCCTTGGTTTCGTCATCACTTCAAAGGGTATACATCTGGACCCGGAGAAAGTGAAGGCTATTCTCGACATGCATCCTCCAAAAAACCTCAAAGAGCTACGCGGACTACAAGGAAGGCTAGCTTACATCAGAAAATTCATTTTGAACCTCTCTGGAAGGTGTCAACCATTCACTCAGCTCATGAAAAAGGCGTATCTTTCGTCTGGACAGAACAATGTCAACGGGCATTCGACGACATGAAAGTATATCTTACAAGCCCTCCAGTACTGGTAGCCCCAATAATGGGGAAGCCCTTCTTACTATATATCTGCACCATGGATCATTCCCTTGGCGCCCTCTTAGCTCAGAAGAAATAAGGTGGCCATGAGCTGGCAATTTACTACCTCAGTCGCACAATGGTGGGTGCCAAGCACAGATACACACCGGTGGAGAAAGAATGCCTCGCACTAGTATTTGCTATCCAAAAGACACGCCACTGTGTCTGGGCAGACTATCCACATCATATCTAAAGTCAACCCTCTCAGAATACTCATGACTAAGCTGGGTTCTCTCAATTCCCGTTTAGCAATATAGGCAATGCTGTTGACCCCATATGATATGATCTTTGTCCCTCAGAAAGCAGTAAAAGGTTAAGCATTAGCTGATTTCCTAGCAGCTCATCCGGTGCCGGAGTCGTCCAAACTCTACGACAAAATCCCCGACGAAGTGGTGGAGTCTAACACTACAACTGAAGAGATCCCTATTTGGCGAATGTTCTTTGATGGCGCATCAAGAACAGGGCCAAAAGGGAACATCGTGGCTGGAGTAGGTATTGTGCTTGTGTCACCTGATCATCTGGTCATACATCGTATATATTCTCTTGTGGAACCATGCACCAATAATGTAGCCGAATATAATGCCCTAATAATGGGCCTACAACTGGCAAAGCAACTGGGAGTTGACATCTAGAGGCTTACGACGATTCCAAGCTAATAGTTAGTCAGTTCCGAGGGGATTACGAAGTTTGCCACGAAGATCTCATGCCCTACCACCTAGCAACATTCGAGCTGGCATCTACTTTCGCTGGATTCTTCATCAAGCACGTACCTTGACTACAGAATATAGAAGCAGATGCTCTAGCCGGTCTTGTTGCTTCCGTGACCGTTCCTACTAATACTCAGCAGTCGATCATAGTGTCTGGTCGAAAATTATTCTGTGTGAAAGATGCCTTGCATATTCGTCGCAGTTAAGCAGCAGAAATAAACGTCGATGCTAAAGATTAGAGTTTTTCCTTCATAGACTATGCTGTCTATGGAATCCTTCTCGAGGACCCGAAGGAGGCAGTATCCATCCAAAGGCGATCCCTCAGATTTTAATACGACACAGCTACCAAGATACTGTACCGACGCTCTTATGATGGGCTACTGTTACGATGCTTATCAGACACCGAAGCCAAGCATGCACTCCGGGAGGCTCATAATGGAGTTTGTAGTGTACATCAACCAGGCTCCAAATTATAAGATCGCCTCAAATGAATGGGTTATTACTGGCCTACAATGATAGCGGATGTTGTTGAATATGCAAAGAAGTGTAGAGCTTGCCAGTTCCACGCTGATTTCATTCACCAACCTTCGGAGTTTCTACACCCGACGGCAATATCTTGGCCATTTGAAGCCTGGGGCATGGACGTGATAGGACCAATCAGCCCGCCATCCTCCAAAGGACATCGGTTCATCCTAGCTATAACCGATTACCTCTCCAAATGGGCGGAAGCTATACCGCTCACTGAAGTGAAGACATCAAACGTGATCAGTTTCATCAAACATCACGTTATTTACCGCTTCGGCCTACCTCGTAGGATCATCCATGATAATGGTCCACTGTTCGTAAGCCATACATTCTATCGGTTCTGCGGTAAGAATTGAATCCAGAACATAGCCTCTATTACCTACAATCCAGCGGCTAACGGGCTAGCAGAAGCCTTCAACAAAACTATTATAAAGCTTCTTAAGAAATTCGTGTCTTCAAATAAGCGCGATTGGAATGAGAAGCTCGATGAATGTCTTTGGGCCTATCGCACAACGGTCTGGACTCCAACAGGAAGTACGCCATTCTCTCTGGTTTATGGGAGCGAAGCAGTTCTTCTCCTAGAAATCCAAATTCCTTCTCTCCGGGTAGCCCTAGCCAGCGAGCTGACTACTGAAGGGAGCTACCGTCTGCGACTCCAAGGGCTTGAAGCGCTAGACCAAAAATGCCTATTAGCTCAACAGCGTATTGAGCTATACCAAGCACGCCTTTCCAGAGGTTTCAACAAAAAGGTGAAGGAAAGGATCTTTTAAGTCGGCGATCTGGTCCTAGCAGTAAGAAGACCGATGGTTATGACACACACGACAAAAAGAAAACTCCAGCCTAAATGGAAAGGTCCCTTCGTCATAGAATCGGTGTATTCTGACGGTGCGTACCGGCTGACCAAGCCTGACGGTGACTTGCTCATGATGCCTATCAACGGCAAGTTCCTGAAGTGATACTTTGTGTAACCTCTTTTACATAATGTTCACATACGTTCAGTCATATATGTAGGACCGTTGAGCACCTCTAGAGGGGGGTGAATAGAGTGTGTGCGTATGCAGCGGAAAATAATTACCAAATAAAAACTTAAGAAATAACTATGGCAGTAAATAGGAGACAGTAAATAAATACAGTAAAGTAAGAGTCAAGAATTCAAACTCAGTGACACAGCGATGTATACTGGTATCCCTTTGAGAGGACTAATCCAGTCTCGAGTACTCTTGCTCGATGTTAATCCACTATGACACAAGCTTTAACTGAGCGCTTGCAACTCTTACAACACCGTGCTTGGCAACAAGTGCACGACCGACTTCATAACACCGTGCTTGGTGACGAGCGCACGACCGGCTCCAGAAGGCAACTGGAAAACTGGAACGTTTTCTGAATACAACCTCCGATACAACTCTTCAACACCAAACTCTAGATTAAACAGAAACTGTACTGGCTTGGCTAAGAGTCGTAAAGGCTTAGATATGAAAGTAAAAGCTCAGAACACTTTAGATAGAGAAGAGAAGAGATGAAATTGGATTGTTAAAATGAATGGTAATCTCAACTCTATTTATAGTATTTTTGGGGAACCGAACTCGGGCAGAGTTCGGGCAGAGTTCGGATGCTAGGATTTCGCATACGAACGTTGGATGCAGATTTGGTGGGAACTAAAATTCAAATAACCCAGACCGAACTCGGGCCGAACACGGACCGAACTCGGTCAGAGTTCTGTCAGAGTTCTGCTGGTTCAGAACAGTAAGGAATAAACCAAATTTGCATAAGTTTTGGGCTTTTTGGAATTATGGATTTTTAGGATACGTAGGTAGGCTTATTTCTGTTTGTGGACTGAGAAAAACCTAAGCCAGTACCGATCCGATCAATCTCACATTTTTCCTAGACTCAATAAAAAGAAAAATACAGAATAAATATGAAAACCAATAGCCCTTTTGATGACGTCTTTTTTCTTACATTGAAGACGCATTTTTCCTTGACGGCAATCGTCCAAAGATAAACAGATCTGAAAATCTGAATACCTTTCGGGGGCTTCGCCCCCGAACCCCTGACGGGGGACGCTGTCCCCTCGACCCCTGTCCGCTGATTATGGCAGCGGAACCCCCGATGCGAGGCCCCGGATAGGTCGTTGGGCAGTTTAGAGAAATATTCTTGTATAACGCCGTCTTTGGCCCATTAATAATTCTTTGTTGCATATGTCCTGCTTGTCTGCAAGTACATGTTAGAAGAATAAAACAGTATGATGCAGTATGATATAATCATAACAATATGATATAGAACATTTAGGACAATGCTAAGTTTAAGTAGCATGAATATTAGTGACATCACTAGTTAAACTTAATTGATTAGCCATATTCAAAAATATGATATAATCATTGGGCTAACAATATAAATGTACAGTGCAGTATTTCTAAGATTCACAAAAAAAAACTATCTAACTATTATCCGTATTTCAAGAGCCTTGAATACGCCCTGGATAATAGGTCCTCTAAATATTTTCCCAGTGGAATCATTTCCCTTTTTTTGACTCCGTCCAAACTCGGTTTGACAAAAACAAATCACGTCCCTATTACCATTGAATTGTTTTCCGATAATTATTTCCCCAGCAGAATGATCAGATATTTTGCCACGTCCACATAACCTCTGAGCAAAGCATTCATCAAAGATAATAGGTCCACACAACCTCTGAACTATCCACTCCTCCCTAATGCTATACATCTTTCTACGTCCATATTACCTCTGGTCAGATATAGAACATCCTCTGCTATTACGTCCATATTACCTCTACTAGCAGCTTCATTCAACTTATTATATATATTCGAATCATTCGAATATAAAACGAATAATAGGTCCACACAAAATTTCCCCAGCGGAATACCCATCAGAAATGTCCTTGCTACGTCCACATTACCTCTAGTATCGATATTTCACAAAACCACATTCACTTCTGAAAAGATTTTTTATTCAGTACTTAAACGTCTATCGAAAGACAGAAAAAGGGTACAAGAGCCGTGACGGCCAAAAAAAAGAGAAGGAGAGAGGGTGGTCCCCCAGCGAGATACCCTTTACACAAATACGGTATTTGGCTCTCTAAATATAAGCACCACAGATATCACAAGCAAAGAGTGGAGCGAATGTATTCTTTTTATTTAAAATCAGTTACATTCACAGGACTACATCTCATGAGCAAAACAAAAAGTTCTTCATCTCTTTCGCTCAGGTAAAAAGTTGGAGATTACATTTGATGCCTAAAAGAAGGGAAAATCAGCTACTCGCCAGCAACACATAGATTGATCAACCTGGCAGCACCACGTTTCCTTCAAAAAGCGGTCTTGTGGCCCGCGAAGGAGGTCATATTTTACTGCTGAGCAAGCAAACAAGGCTGTTGAACCTTCAAGAAGCTACACGGACACTACAACAAAAATACCTTTAATGACGGCTAAAAACCGTCATTAATTAAGAACCATGACATTTTTTTTTCCAATCCAACCGTTATGAAAACGGGTGTTATAAATATTTTTGAAAGCGTTATAGATAATTCTTCCAAAAACGTCATTAATAGGTTGAATTTCTGCTACGTTTTATTTTTAAAGCATTATGGATATTTATGTAAAACCATTATGAATAGTTAATATGGTTTAGTACTCAGGACATTTTGAAAGCGTTATGAATAGATGATCTATATATGGTCATTGTATCACATTTATAATGCTCTATACTGCATGTTATACATTCCAAACGCTGCTCAATTCAATTCGAAAACAACCACTTTGATCCATATTCACAACAAAATATTGAAACGTAATATAAAGTACCATTCTTCATTTCATTGTCTTAAAATAGGGTACATCAATATCTCACAGATATAGAGTACTTTAGCTAGCTACATTTCATTGTCTCAAAATAGAGTACTTTAGCTACCATTATACATTCATTTCATTACGTACATCTTCTTAAAATATATAAAGTATCCAATATAGAGTTTACACTTTACAAAATTCATATCGGAATCCCATAATGTGAAACTTCTGATCTTCTGATCTTCTTCCAACTTGTATGCACCTAAAAAATTCATATCAGAATCCCACAATTCAGAAAAGAAAGAGTAACTCTAAAAAATTTATATCGGAATCCCATAAATTTAGCTATGTAGAATAAAAACTATAAGCAAATAAAATTGATAATATTACCATTTCATTGTAAAATTTCAAAAAGAAGCATTCACATCTAACTATGCAACATCAAAAACTAATGTATGTTTAAGACTCCAAATCCCTGATGCATGTTCATGTTAGCATTTGTGGGCAAACAAAAGATTATAAGTCTTCACCAAATAGGAGATGTTGGGCCACAATCCATATATGATTCCAAAAAATACTTAAGTTGGTCACAGACTCAATTCGACAAACATATATTATGGTTTCTATGACATGTTATGTTCCTTATGTACCATGTCACAAACTCAATTCGACAAACATAGTGTGACTTGGTCAAATCATCGATCCCAATGGGTATAAAAGGTTATAATTATCAGGCAGAAACACAACAATCCAGAAACCAAATAGACAATTAAAAATAAGATAATAGGTTAATATGTGTAAAATAGTGTATCCAAATAGACAATTAAAAATAACCTATTATCCTCTGTTCAGGTCTTAAATTAAATTCTTTGAATAATTATATCAACCAAAAATCATCATCTTAGACAGTCCTGGTTGTTTGACCATCACTGTCTGAAGGTACATTTCTTCCATAGGATTGATTTCACATAATTCTATCAGCAAGTCCCTTCGCTACACTTCTGCAGCAGCTAATTGAATCCCAACAATCAGAATCTACCCAAAGACGCAACTAAAACAAATAAAAACTCAAAGTAGCCGTAACAGATCTCTTCCTCTTCACCATTTCTTTCCCTTTTTACCTTTTCGAATAAAAAATAGTAATCTAGTATATTGTTCCCCTTTGTGGTTTCCTTTTCAATATCAATGAATCTCTAGAGTGCAGGTTTCCTTTCAGTTTTAATTTTTTTCTCTCGTCCGTTAGTTCTTTATTTTTAAATTTAAGCTCTTACTTCCATCAATGTTACTTCCTTGCTATTTATTTATATCTGATGTTTGTATTGGCATTCAAGTTATGTTAATGATTTTATATATTTGTTGTTAAAATAGAACAATTACATATTTGATCTTCTACATTTTATGTACTTTTCCTTTTCTTTTCCCTATTTAGTATAATAATTCATTATTTCGTAATGCTAATTATATGTAATTTTCTCAAGCTCTTCATATTTATTAGAATTATTCTGTCTTTTGAAAAAAAATAATGTACTAAGTAACCTGAACAATCGACGAGTAATCCAATTTATCTTAATTCTAGGGTTCCACACCAAGCAGATAATGAAACTAAGGAATTTAACCTTGACTATAACGATTGAAATGATGAAGAATAACAACAAATATCATGCATGTACTCAATGTATGATATTTTTTAAAATTTTGGGTTGCACCTCCTTTGTATATCAGATTATCCTAGTCTCCCATCATAATAGTCTACAACTAAATATCATACATGTACTCAATGAAAATACCAACAAATTAAATATCACAAACATACATGTCCAACAAACATACATGTCCAACAGAGTCAAATAATAATGAAAATTAGTGTACAGACGGTCAATGGGCCCATAGGGCCAATACATACAAAGATGATAAAAAAATCTACTGGATCACTGAGGACCCCTGCCGCACATCTGAGATAGAATGTACTCATACTGTTCCTGTGTGAGCTGCACCGTAGGGACAGTAGGAGGCAGTACAATGTCTAGAGTCGGCACCGTCGATGGATCGGGAGGACGTATCTGCTCTAGCTCTCGCAGTCGCTCACCATGCGTAGCAAGGGTACTCACCATCCTCTGAGTACTCTCCTCAATCGAAGATTGTACCTGAGAGAGTGAGGCAGACATGGTCTGTGATCCCTCCAGCTCGACCTGTCTACGCTCTGTGCGCTGCGTAGACTCGGTGAGCGTGTGCAAGCTGGCAGCTGTAGCCTGCTGCAGACTCATCAGCTCCTGTATACTGCGCTCGACTGCATCAAATCGTCCGATGATCATCGGAGGGTCGGATCATCGCTCTGCAGTAAGGTGATCAGAAATCTCCTGCTGTAACTCGCGACGCAGCTCGTCGATCTGATGACGAATATCTTGAGCTCGTGATGACGCCTGCGAAGATGGAGACTACGCACTGACAGAGGGGGCCCGGGATGACTCTGAAGCAAAATAGGCGCCGTAGGATCCCGTACCATAGTACGTACCCTTCTGAAGACCACCAACGACGGTTATCCAGAGGTCGTCCGATGATAGAGCTGTAGGCGACTGGAAGAAAGTGTCATCCCCTCCCTCTGCTGACGCACTAGCAGCAGCAGCCGCCTCCTCTTGTAGCCGGCGAAACTCGACCTAGAACAATGTTTGCTAATGTGTAAGTGTTTTCTAAAGTCTATATTGATATCTATTTTCCTGTTTTCTAAATTTTAGTAAATTAATATAAAGAATAGAACGTACATATGCCCGTGTCGCCCTCTCGTCAATGAACTCTCCAGCCCTCCGATGGATGACCAAGAAGACGGTCACCATGTTCGGGTCCTCACCCTTTTTTACCTGTTAAAATATATTATCTATTATTAGTATTAAACATTCTATCCAACTATATATAAAATGATGTCCGTCATAGGAAACGTACCAGATGACAAAAATGCTCCGTCATCGGAATGGAGCCACCACACCACTTACTGGCACTCGACCGCGCCACCTTGGCCTTGTCAGACCGCTCCTGGTACCTGGCCTCGGCGAATCTAGCCTTCATCGCAGTCCACTGCTCTGGCGTGATCCAACCATGGATCAGCTTTCCGGAGCGATCACGAGACTTCTGGTCGTAGATCGTATCACGGATGAGCTTGCCTGCGACGGCAGAAAATTGGGCCTCGATCTTCGCCGCCCGGTGTGGTGGATAGAAATAGGTCTTCAAAAAGAAGTAAAATAGAAAAGTTATATAATATACACAAATGATTATTAAAATTTAAAAATAAACAAATTTTTTACCTTGAAGTGGGCCAACCAAAAGGCCTTCCTATCTGCGGGAGCATCTGAGTAGTTAATCCAAGGCCCACCATAGTTCTGCCTCAGAAATAACCCCAGCTGTCTCTGTACTGCAGGAGGCCGATATCTATACAATAATAAATTTCATGAATATATATGTACATATAATCATTTGAGAAATATATATTAACTAATTAACTTACTTTGTAGGCCCGTCCGTCCAAATCTCCATACGCGTCTCGTCCGGAGGAGCGCATGGAGGGTCGCTCTCACCTTCTGGCTGGACAGGATCAGTCTGATCGCCGTCCTCCATATGCTCGACGTCGGCTCTCCCCATGGAGCCGTCGGCAGGAGGAATGCTGGACGCGGGATCAGGAATACTGGACGATGAGGGAGGAGTCGCCAACCTGCTGGAACTGCCCTTTCTCGGTAATGGACCGGGAACAGAATGGTACATTGGCGTACTCAGAGATGAGGATGAGGTTACGAAATCTGCATCCCCAGCCCGAGACAGACGGGACTGCCTAACATAATATCCTTCGTGTCGTCCGGGTCTAGTCGTACCTGATAATAACATATGGCAATAAAACAAATATAAATATTTATATGATAGACATCACAGATTTTTCAAAAATCTCATAGTCACAGATAAAAGTGTCACTAAAGTGTCACAGATTTATATGATAAAAGTGTCACTAAAGTGTCAAATGTGATGATAAAATAAACGTACAGATTTAATCCTCTTCTGAAAATTTATCTAGTTCATTTAGCTCATCTTCATCTTCTTCTTCTTCTTCTTCTTCTTCTTCTTCTTCTTCTTCTTCTTCTTCTTCTTCTTCTTCTTCTTTCTCCTCTACATCTTCACTATCATCTGCATCTTTCTCTTCAGATAATTCTACTTCTTCTACACAACTAGATGTGTAATGAGGAACTTCCGTTGTGTCCACTTCTATAATATTTGTTACAAGAGGTAGTTCATCCTCCTGATAAGATATATCGTTAACCTCAAAGGTATTTCTAGCTTTGGTCTTGCATACTGCCCACCAGTCCGACCTTATTGTTCCCTGTTTAGGGTAACTTGTGGAGTACACGAGCTGAGCCTGACTTGATTGGACAAATGGTTCATAGGCTTGATATCGACGCCAATAGTTTATATCCATAAGACCGTGCTTGTCTACTTTCTACCCTTGACCTTCAATCGGATCGAACCAATCACACCTGAATAACACAATCTTAGCAGGCTTTATTCCATAACTATATGTCAGCTCCATAATCTCCCATAGGACGCCATAGAAATCGTTGCCTGCATCAACATCTTTGTAGTTCGAAGATCTGATACACAAACAATTATTTTTGGTGGAATCGAGATCCACAAAGTTGTCTCTGATCGGGCAAGTTGTTGACTTGAACCTAAATCCATTAACACAGTAGCTTGGCAGATCCCAGAATATGCCACGAATAACTGTTTTCGGTGGAATCAAGATTATGTCTGATCAGATTGGTACTCAAATATGGCAGATCCCATAATATCCTCTTCTTTGTCCAGTTATGATCTCTACCAAATCAATCGCACTTGTACCCAGTTATAGGATCTTCGATAGCACTTGGAAAATCTCTAACCTCCTCTCATATCGTGGCTTCGCACCACCTTGGCGGTGGATCACCCTTCTCTACAACGCCGGTACGGAATGCATTCATGTTCCTTCTGAACGGATGATCTTTTGACAGAAATTGTCGATGACAATAAAAAAAGCACGGTTTTCCTCCGTGTTTCAAGCGAAAAGCCTTAGTATGGTCCATGCAATACGGACATGAGAGACGGCCATGAGTGCTCCATCCAAATAATATTCCATAGGCCGAAAAGTCGTTGATGGTCCACATAAGGGTTGCCTTCATCTGAAAATTCTGCTTCCTGGAAACATCGTACGTGTTAGTGCCTACTTCCTATAACCGATTCAACTCATCTATCAAAGACTGTAAGTACACATCAATGTTCCTCTTGGGATTGTTCGGACCAGGAATTATAATGGTTAGAAATATGTACTGAGTCTTCATGTACATCCAAGGCGATAGGTTATACGGAGTGACAATCACAGGCCAGCATGAATACTGGGATCCCGAAAGACCAAAAGGAGTAAAACCGTCAGAAGATAGCCCCAACCTGACATTACGCAAATCTGAAGCAAAATCAGGATACACTCGATCAAAGTGCTTCCACGCTTCTCCATCGGATGGGTGATCCAACACTCCTTCAATCTGTTCTCGCATGTGCCAACTCATATTTTCGGCCATCTCTTTCACCATAAATAATCTTTGAAACCGCGGCGTTAAAGGCAAGTAGTGCATTGAATCGGTCGGTCTTCTTGCACCGGTAGACCTTTTTGTACTAGTTGTCTTATAGCTATCACCACCACAAAATCTGCATACATCTGCGTCCTTGTCGTCTTTGTAGTACAACATGCACCCATTGCGACAAGAATCGATTTTCTTGTATCCTATCCAGAGCGATCTCACCATCCTCTTAGACCGATAGAAGTTTTTAGGTAATTTAGCACCCGCCGGTAAGATCTCTAGAATCAACTCCAACACTCGGTTGTAGCATTCTTGCAACATGTTAAAATTTGACTTAATGCTCAACAGTCTTGTAACCACCTCCAACGGTGAATGATCCTCACAACCAGGATACAATGGAGTCGTTGCATTCTCCAGCAACTCCATGAACTTTACAGCATCGACATTCGGTGCCTCCTTAGCTGCATCATGAACGAAACTAGGCCCCGCAGCGTCGAAAACCATGTTCACGCACCCGTCGGCGTATGCATGATTATCTGAAACAAAATTAGGTCCCGCATGCATATACGGCTCAACATAAGGCTCCGGCTCTGATGCTAAAGACACAAGTTCTCCGTGTACTGTCCACTGATAGTAATTAGGCGTGAAACCCCTCGAGTACAAATGATATGTCACTTCCACTTCTGGATAATATTTCACGTTATGATATTTCACACACGGACACTTAATTTTGGTGCCATCCTTGTACTGAGGGAATGCCTTAGCAAACTGTAGGAACTGATCTACTCCCGCTATGTATTCATCCCGCACACCACACATATCATTAGGATGACGATTGTACATCCATGAACGATTCTGCAAGTAGTAATTCATATCCATTTGGAAATAATTCTGCAAAGATGGACACATATTATCCAATAGGAACAAATTCGTATATTATGTCTTATTATGGGACACACATTAGTAGCGAAAAGTTACTAATAACCATGCTATATCGCACATAAGTTCTTGTGCATCCAACGTGTACACATACGCTATCGATTCTTACTGATGCCAATCTCATTCAGACACACTAGATTCGTTTCGATATCGCCAAGATCAAGTTGAAAATTATCTTAACATCAATTTTTAAGACTTGAATATAATGTCACCTTTAACCGATATCTAAGACCCCATGAATATAATGTCACCTACAACCGATATCTCATTCAGACACACTAGTTTCGTTTCAATATCTCCAGACTGTGAGCACCCTAAATTTTGGGTTGATTTTTTTTATTTCATTTTTATTTCTGATTGATTGGTTTCGATAAATAATTTATTCTGTATTTTTCCTTAAGTGTACTTTTCCATGCCTTTGATAATTAGAGTGTCAGGGATGTTCAACTCTAGAAATCTTCTTCACGAGTTTTAGAGTGGACAGGATTACCTTCATGACGGTATATAGTGTCTCACTCAAACTTGTTCCCTTGTGCTCTTTTTGCTTCGCTGAACTTCTGGTCGATTTAGACCATTTGATTATTGTCACGACCCGCATCCATTTTTTTTTAAACGGATACGAGACGTGTCCAAGCCAGCCTACACTGCAGTGTCGGTGGTAGAACGCTGTCACGGCCATGAAGATCAAAATCACAAATAATGCTCATTCACATAATTAATTTAACTTACAATGATCACAAGTTTACATTTGTAGAAAATATAAACTTGTACAAATAAATGAATGACAACAACTCAACTAACTAGCCAGTCTCTAGGCTTTGTCTGCAAGTATTCCCGTCACTCCCCAAGCTAAGTGAATCCACGGCTAACCTGAAAATGTTAGTTTCCAGTCAGGAATAGAACGAGCACAATTCACTGAATGCAATTTCAAATAAAGAAAATGACTATAAAACAAAGGTTAGACATCAATCATGAGTTTTAAAAATAAACAGTAAATACGGAAAACCAATAGCAATAAATAGACCTAGAATACTTTTCCCAACTGTTAGAAGTACTTTTGATATGTGATCGGTCTGGGGTACTATACCGTACGGTCTACGAGATCTACTTGCATGAAAAATAAACACGGACTACGAGATATACTTGCAGAAATTAAACAATGTCTACGAGATCTACTGCATAAAATAAACAATGTCTATGAGATCTATTGCATAAAATAAATAATGTCTACGAGATCTACTACATAAAAATAAACATGGTCTACGAGATCTACTGCATAAAAATAAACACGGTCTATGGTCGGATCACACATCCTTGGTACTTCTCATTCCCGACTCCACAATTTATAATAGAGTATAAAATCACATAACCAATGGCCAATCAATGAAATATAGTGAAGATCAATATCGAAAAACATACAATAAACTGTACTCGTCTGTGGTCCTGTACTGATAAAACCGATAATCTGAACTACGCAATGTGCCACAATAGTGAAAACCCGTACAACAGTCCCCGAAAGCAGAAATAAACATTACCAATGTTTTTAGAATAGTCGAAATATCTAGAATCATCTGTCCTTAAGTCCAATTCTGGACACAGGGGCAAAACAGTAATTTTGGGTCAAAACGGTGTCCGCCGTTGGACCCGCTTTGTACTGAAAAGCGTGCCAGAGTCAACGGTCTCTAAAATTGTCAAACTACATGTCTATGGATCCAATTTTCCGATACGAACCCAACCGTATGTCTAAAGTTGGATTCCGGCAGGCCGTGCACAAAATCGCCCGTTGAGTGGGACCGTGGGGCCCGCAAAACGACGTACGATTCAACTGTCTCAGAATTGGACCAAACTTGGCATACAGGACCAGAAAAACGATACGGTCGTGCTGGCATAAGTTTTGTCTCGATCTGACGAGCATGTACAAAGTAATTGGAGAATTTGCAAAGTGCACGATACGGTGAATTTTGACGGATACGCATCAAATTCGTCGCGCACACGCGACCAATTTGAATTCTGTCAATGCCCACACGACCACAAAGCCGTTACGCAGCTTTCGATGCCTTCGGTTCGTGACTGCGTCACCCGGAATGGCGGGACGCACGTCGTGTGGATGGTTTTTCAAGTTTTCGAAACATGTTTTTCATGAACTTTGGGTTCGAATATCTTTACATCCAGTGAATGAAAAATTAAACTAAAAAGAAGGTTTGAAGGGCTATATGCTGCCTAAAATACCATCTAGAAAGATTTCCAGAATTACTAATAGGTTGATCAGAATCCATCTCGAAACATGAGGGTTTCGACTGTTTTAATACCCTATTTTCGGTGGGGTTTTCCTGAAGTTTCAGGAATTCCTATAATTCGTTTAAGGCAAACTAATCAAATCTAATTGAAGGCGTCGATATGGGGTTAACCTAGCTATTCTTAGAATTTTACAAATTGAAACCCCGTTGAACGAATACGAAACAAACGTACCTCGAAGTAGGGGTCGGGCTGATGCTACCGCTGCGACTGCTTTGTGCATGCGCGTGCACACACTGCTTCCGCGCGGCTTGGCGGCTGGCCTGCCGCTGGCGACGCACGGCGGTGGCGCGCGGGGGTGCGCCCAGGCGTTGGGTCGGCGCTGGTGATAGGTGTTAGGGTTTTAATGTTTTCTCGAGCTCTCTCTCTCTCGGTATTTATTCGAGAACGAAGGAACCCGAGCGGAGCTCTCGGGTTGGGGGGGGGTTCTCGGCCTGGTCTCGGGTTTGGCCCGGTTCTACTGCTGTTGTTTATTTATTTACTTTTTCTTTTAATATTAGCAACATATATACATTAATATATATATATATATACTTATATGTATTCCTACACACATATTTTTATGTATATTTATATATACATCTATATATACAATATATTCGCATATACGTACACATGTACACTATATATATTTATATACACGCATACAATTATATATATATATATATATATATTTATATATTTACAAATACAATTACATGTATATTTATTTATACATACATTTATATATATATATATATATTACTTAAGTATCTACACATACGATATATTCACATATCTACAAATATATGTATATTTATTTATACATACACACATATATATAGTCTATTCTTTACATATACGTACCCATACACAGATTTAATATTATATATATATATATATATATATATATACCTTTGATAAAGAATTAAATAATAATAACTAATAATTGTAAATCATTTATATAATTAATTACCACAATAATAAAAATAAAATAATAATCTTAATAACACTGAAATTAAATCAATAATATATATATTGATGAACTCATCAAATACGCCATTTATCTGGCCCCAGAAATTCCTACAATTATTCTAAAACAACATTTAATAAGCTATTAAAGGTTTAGAAAATATTTGTCAAGTCCTAAAAATAAGAAATATTTGAACACACACATAAAATGTCTACATGGCCGACTTTGGTCCTTCTACATGTCCTTAAGGGTTTGGGTTTGGTTCGGGTCCAGCCCGGACTAGTTTGGTACAACCCGGTCTCCTAATATCAAATAATATTAAATATAAATAATTAAACTATTTATAATGGTCATGTCACAACTAAGCCTGGTTTTCTTAGTTAGGGCATCACTATGGCTTGTACTTCCTTGGCATGACTAATACACTAGTCAAGGCACGTTACTGTACTTTTCGTGCCATGATTCCTAGTCGTCTTGTACTCCAAATTTAATCATGATTAAAAAATCATATGCCGTAATAATTAACTAAATAATTATTTATAATAATCTAAAATCACCATTTAAATACAAATAAATAAAATATTTCAAAATTTCGGGAAGGGGAGCTACAAATCTACCCACCTTAAAAATAATTTCGTCCTCGAAATTTTAACTCATAACCATGGCTAAAATTTAAAATAAAAGTCAAGGAATAAATCCACTATTACCACAATCTTCTCTAATTTTTAATTCCTCAAAAAAATAGTTTGTGTTCTTCTCCTCGCCAAATAGCCTCCAGGACTTCTACCCACCTTTGGTCACCCTACTCCTCACTCTAAAATCTTAAAATCTTCTAACTGGTGCTAACAATTCTACCAAAATATCTAGGACATATGGTATCTATAATCTCTCATATCTATAAACAACAAATTATTCAACAATCAAGCAATATTACAATAACTTAAGAATTTCTAATGAATTCTAGACAACATAATTTATTCGTCACTCCGAAATAGGAAGGACGGGAAGATAAGGCAGAATAATCGGGGCAACTGTGAAGTTTCAGGAGGAGTGGAGAGTATCCAATGTTACAGATAGAAAGTGAGTTTAAGAACCACTGCCTTATTTGCTAGATTGGGCAACTCTAGTTCAGTCACTTGCTATGTCGAAGAGCCCTTCGTTACTTAGAGTGGCCTACCACCCGTGTAATAGAGAACTCTCGTTCTTGAAATTCTAATTCAAACAAGGTTCCAAAATAGAACAGAATTTGAGAAATCAAGATTGTGATCTTTTCGTGGTTATTTAACAATACGAGCAAGGGATACAAATGCAATACAGGATCGTATCGCGACGTCCAGGTAGATAAAATAATGGGTACGAATGACATCACATTCTTAGAGATAGGAACTGCATGTTAGGTATGGGGTCCTATTTCAAACAGTTCGATTTTATAGACCAACTATGGGGGTTTATCTGGAGGGGTTTCACTGGGCCTTAATGGGTTTCCTATTTGGATATCACTCGTTGGTTGGATGAACCTTGGATCTTAATCTAATGGACTGAATAAGATCCCATGATAAACTATTTCTACTAAGTTAGGGTAACCTGGAATGGGACTCAACCCAAATGGTTGAGCTAGTTGCCTGTCATGTTGGTTAGCTAGGTTCCTAGAGTCCGAAATATGCCTTCGGTGACTTTTGTGTTTAAGTAGCACAAGAGACCTCTACCAAGTGGCACACTAGTGGCAAGTGCGTAGTAGGCTTCGAGTAGATCGCAACCACATATTGGGTTGAAGGAATTGAGACGAAGTTGAGGCTCTAATGGAAGTCGGAAAGTATATCGGTTTTATGTTAAGGGTTATAGCTAATCCTTTTGTCCTGAAAGTCGTACAATAAAAATAGAGTACAAGGAAACGAGTTTGAGTGGGACATGATATACCTAGATGAAGGTGGACTCGTCTTGATCTTGCATATGAATTTTGTTGGAAGGTAACAACTGGTCTTGTGCTCCGAATATTAATGACACGGCCGGTGACACAAAATAATCTAATGGAAAAATGGGAGTCCATGAGACACTAATTATCATCCTAATGAAAAGTTATGTTAATCAATCGATAATCCTCGTATATCCAAAAACTTTAGGAGGCCTATAGTCTACCCACCTTAGAAGCTAGGACAAGGTTTTAGGAATATTGAGGTTAGAGGGTTCCCAAAGTCCGGATACTGTAACTCGACTCTTTGTTAATAGAGAATAAGGCACGATGTATCAGGATACGGTAGATATAAGTCAAGTCAAGGATCGTTCCTCAATAAATGGAGAACGAGTGTGTACAATGATACATGGTCGATAAAATAGGATGATCTACTCGTCCATAGTATACTAGAGTTATCGACGGGGTAACCAACTCTAAGACACAAGATTTCTAATAACTGATTCATAAATTTCTATTTGTGTTAACCTGCCAGACTATCGTCACAAGAGTTGTAATGATCGTGTATTGCTGTTGACAACTGTTAGATCATAATATGACATGGTATTTAAGCTATGGTATTGGCTAAGCTAGTGACTGATGTGTTCCAACACTAGTTAGGTCTTAATAATAAAATTTACATAACTAGAGTAATATTTGTTGGAAACCAATCTCGGGATGAGTGTCACGGTAAATGATTACCCTATTGTCCATTCATCTCATGTCTAGCTGTGGCTTCGGTCGAGGAAGGGTAGATTCAAGGCTTAAAGGTTGCTAGTTAAGGCGAGCTTCCAGCAAATAATTAGAGACTCGCAACATTTGGTTTCTTGAGAATAGAGAGTCTCCTAGGTTGGCATTCTGACTAAGGGTAAAACCCTAATCATTCTCAAATTCAGATGGCTCGAAAGTCTCAATAGTAGTTTGAGGGTCGATGGGAGAACAAGTAACTCAATCACATGACTGGCCGATGGTAGCTACACTTGTGCCTACCATTTTCATAGCCATGGGAATACTCTGTATCTCTCTACTATCACGAGCTTTCGTCTTTCCAAATTGGTGAAAGACAAAAATAATAAGGAATTCAAGGGAGATGTTACTGAATACAATTTTGTGATTAAAGGGCGAACATATAATTCATGAGGAATTGTCAAAGCAGTCACGGGTGATATCCTAGATACCTATATATCTCCATCCACGTAGTGTAATTAAACGAAGAGCGAACCAAATGCATCATGGTTGATCAGACCATAATACACTGATTCTGATTAGACAATAAGTTAGCAGGCGTCCCCACTAAACATATGCCTCAAATCAAGCTCGAGAACAGAGTGAGCTTGCAAAAATAAGCTGTGACAGCAGCGTTTGTTAAGATAGTCGAATACAATTATGCGAGATTTTTGAAAGAAGGCACAAGTGGTTCGAGTTTTATGAGATTCAAACCTTACCCGGTGATCTTGCTTATACAGTCTTCCTACTATCTTCTTATCCACAAGGACTTGGTCGACTAATGGGTTATGACCTCTAACTTCTGTATTCTAGGTAAACCTATTAGTGTCAATCAATTTTCTCGTCAGTAAGTCACAAGGACCACAGAATGCTAGGTCGGGAGACATGCTACCCAACTTACAAAACTTCCACTAATATCGGCTTTGGATCTTATGGCACATACATGGCATTGTCCTATCCTCTATGGTATCCCAAACTTGTAATCACATTTGAAGTTATTTCACCGCGGATTATGCCTCGCCCGTGTACTCTGGCTGTGGTAAACCCTTGGTTTCGTAACTCAACATGATACAAAATCGAACACTTCTTAACTCTCTCCAATATTGGCTCAAGGGTATCTACGATCAAGAGATGACCACTAGCCATAGTTTTGGCAATATCCCATCACCTATATTTTCTTAAACTAATTTCACCTCTAGGGGTTGTGTCTCGCCAGTGCGCTGCTGGCTGCAGTGTATCCATAGTTTCCAAAATTTAGTTAAATGGCGACAGTGCGCTGCTGTCCTTCCATTATGAGTTAAGTAACATTCCTTTAACTATATCTGTAAGAATTTATGAGCTTCTAGAGATTCAAACATGTTGACTATGAAATAAAGCGTAAGTATCTATCAATCGTAACCCTACAATAAATGGAGAAAGTAACTGAAGTCAAGAAAATACAAATATTCTAATATCTATTCCATGTGTATTCAAACATTTGAGGAAAACTTTTATTCGAAACTAACTCGAGTTTCGTATATGGGTAACGTAATCAGAAATTATATAAAAATAATTCTTAGGGCAAAAAGGAACTAAATAGGTAATTCGGGCTAAGATATGGTGGCGATATCTAAAGAGACAAGAGAATGAATTGAACAATCTATCAATGTAAGATCATTAATTCTATGAAGCCCTGCCTTTCCAAGGGAATAATCTATCTAAATTAGATTACATCGTCATATCAAGAGATAATAGTGTACCTATGGGGATCTGATAAACTATCAAAATTAATAACTCCTTATCTACATTGCATGGCCTAGACTACCCATCGGTAAATTTGTATAAGGGACTCTTAGTCCTAGTCATTCTCGTAAATTAAATTAATTTCTAATTCGTGAATGAGAATTTCTAGTCGCAGGCTCGCAATAATACGACTAACTTAAGTACTATCACGAGTTCGCATGATTTGTAAAAACTGACCTGCATGGACCACCACAATAACTTGTCATGACCCGCACCCATTTTTTTTTAAACGGATAAGAGACGTGTCCAAGCCAGCCTACGCCGCAGTGTCGGCGGTAGAACGCTGTCACGGCCATGAAGATCAAAATCATAAATAATGCTCATTCACATAATTAATTTAACTTACAATGATCACAAGTTTACATTTGTAGAAAATATAAACTTGTACAAATAAATGAATGACAACAACTCAACTAACTAGCTAGTCTCTTGGCTTTGTCTGCAAGTATTCCCGTCACTCTCCAAGCTAAGTGAATCCACGGCTAACCAGAAAATGTTGGTTTCCAGTCAGGAATGGATCGAGCACAATTCACGGAATACAATTTCAAATAAAGAAAATAACTATAAAACAAAGGTTAGACATCAATCATGAGTTTTAAAAATAAACAGTAAATACAGAAAACCAGTAGCAATAAATAGACCCAAAATACTTTCCCCAACTGTTAGAACTATCTTTGATATGTGATCGGTCTGGGGCACTACACCGCACGGTTTACGAGATCTACTTGCATGAAAAATAAATACGGTCTATGAGATCTACTTACAGAAATTAAACAATGTCTACGAGATCTATTGCATAAAATAAACAATGTCTACGAGATCTACTGCATAAAATAAACAATGTCTACGAGATCTACTGTATAAAAATAAATACGATCTACGAGATCTACTGCATGAAAATAAACACGATCTATGGTCGGATCACACATCCTTGGTACTTCTTATTTTCGACTCCACAATTTATAATAGAGTATAAAATCACATAACCAATGGCCAATCGATAAAATATAGTGAAGATCAATATCGAAAAATAGACAATAAACTGTACTCGCCTATGGTCCTGTGCTGATGAAACCGATAATCTGAACTACGCAATGTGCCACAATAGTCAAAACCCGTACAACAGTCCCTAAAAGCAGAAATAAACATTACCAATGTTTTTAGAATAGTCAAAATATCTAGGATCGCCTGTCCTTAAGTCCAATTCTGGATACAGGGGCAAAACAGTAATTTTAGGTCAAAACGGTGTCCGCCGTTGGACCCGCTTTGCACTGAAAAGCGTACCAGAGTCAATAGTCTCTAAAATTGTCAAACTATATGTCTACGGATCCAGTTTTCCGATACGAACCCAACCGTATGTCTAAAGTTGGATTCCGGCAGACCGTGCACAAAATCGCCCGTTGAGTGGGACCGTGGGGCCCGTAAAACGACGTACGATTCAACTGTCTCAGAATTGGACCCAACTTGGCATACAGGACCGAAAAAATGATACGGTCCTGCTGGCACAAGTTTCGTCTCGATCTGACGAGCGAGCACAAAGTAATTGGAGAATTTGTAAAGTACACGATACGGTGAATTTCGACGGATACGCATCAAATTCGTCGCGCACACGCGACCAATTTGAATTTCGTCAATGCCCACACGACCACAAAGCCGTTACGCAGCTTTTCATGCCTTCGGTTCGCGACCACGTCGCCCGGAATGGCGGGACGCACGTCGTGTGGATGGTTTTTCAAGTTTTTGAAACATGTTTTTCATGAACTTTGGGTTCGAATATCATTACATCCAGTAAATGAAAAATTAAACTAAAAGAGAACGTTTGAAGGGCTACATGCTGCCTAAAATACCATTCAGAAAGATTTCTAGAATTACTAATAGGTTGATCAGAATCCATCTCGAAACATGAGGGTTTCGACTGTTTTAATACCCTGTTTTCGGTGGGTTTTTCCTGAAGTTTCAGGAATTCCTATAATTCGTTTAAGGCAAACTAATCAAATCTAATTGAAGGCGTCGATATGGGGTTAACCCAGCTATTCTTAGAATTTTACAAATTGAAATCCCGTTGAACGGATGCGGAACAAACATACCTCGAAGTAGGGGTCGGGCTGATGCTACCGCTGCGACTGCTTTGTCCATGCGCGCGCACGCACTGCTTCCGTGCGGCTTGGCGGCCGGCCTGCCGCGGCGACGCGCGGCCGTGGCGCGCGGGGGTGTGCCCAGGCGTTGGGTCGGCGCTGGTGATAGGTGTTAGGGTTTTAATGTTTTCTCGAGCTCCCTCTCGGTATTTATTCGAGAACGGAGGAACCCGAGCGGAGCTCTCGGGTTGGGGGGGTTCTCGGCCTGGCCTCGGGTTTGGCCGGGTTCTACTGCTGTTGTTTATTTATTTACTTTTTCTTTTAATATTAGCAACATATATACATTAATATATATATATATACTTATATGTATTCCTACACACATATTTTTATGTATATATATATACAATATATTCGCATATAAGTACACATGTACACTATATATATTTATATACACGCATACAATTATATATATATTTATATATTTACAAATACAATTACATGTATATTTATTTATACATACATTTATATATATATATATATATATATATATATATTTATATATATATATATATATATATATATATATATATATATATATATATATATATATATATATATATATATATATATATATATATATTACTTAAGTATCTACACATACGGTATATTCACATATCTACAAATACATGTATATTTATTTATACATACACACATATATATAGTCTATTCTTTACATATACGTACCCATACACAGATTTAGTATTATATATATATATATATATATATATATATATATATATATATATATATATATATATATATATATTTTATATATATATACCTTTGATAAAGAATTAAATAATAATAACTAATAATTGTAAATCATTTATATAATTAATTAGCACAATAATAAAAATAAAATAATAATCTTAATAACACTGAAATTAAATCAATAATATATATATTGATGAACTCATCAAATACGCCATTTATCTGACCCCAGAAATTCGTACAATTATTCTAAAACAATATTTAATAAACTATTAAAGGTTTAGAAAATATTTGTCAAGTCCTAAAAATAAGAAATATTTGTACACACACATAAAATGTCTACATCGCCGACTTTGGTCCTTCTACATGTCCTCAAGGGCTTGGGTTTGGTTCGGGTCCAGCCCGGACTAGTTTGGTACAACCCGGTCTCCTAATATCAAATAATATTAAATATAAATAATTAAACTATTTATAATGGTCATGTCACAACTAAGCCTGGTTTTCCTAGTTAGGGCATCACTATGGCTTGTACTTCCTTGGCATGACTAATACACTAGTCAAGGCACGCTACTGTACTTTCCGTACCATGATTCCTAGTCGTCTTGTACTCCAAATTTAATCATGATTAAAAAATCATATGCCGTAATAATTAACTAAATAATTATTTATAATAATCTAAAATCACCATTTAAATAAAAATAAATAAAATATTTCAAAATTCCGGAAAGGGGAGCTATAATTATTAATTAATTTTCCCACTCCTTTCCTTGATCATTATTAGCACATTATCGTGACTTTTAATTTGGGAGCGCAAGACCAGTCAGTTTCTTGAAACCAACTTCTTATTGATGACCTACTCGAGATGCTCGTCACCCGTGACCTTCATGTCCCACTCAGACATGTCATCTTGTGCTCCATTTGCTTCACACAACTTTCCTGACATGTAACCCGATCTTATTTCACCCCACGGTGTCACATTCATTTTCCAACTTGATTTGTGGGCCCCCTGTCGACCAAAACCTGTCAGCCCCAACTATGGACATGGCCCACATTGAGCCTACTACCCGTCCGACACTTGTGTCCCATTATTTGGAATCCCCATGTGCTACTTATTCACTCATGATCATCGACACCTAATTTTTATTCGATTTTTGCACAATGTCCGATTTTGACCCAATCCGGCTCCACCGAGTCCAGCCCAGCTCCATGTTGCTCTCCATCATAACACCCTCATATTTTCTTGCCCAAAAATATCAAGTACACTCCTACATATTTTTTTATATTTATTGGAAAGTTCTATTTATTTAATTTCCATAGAAATTGCCATTTCCTTCTAATTTAGTCCTAGCCATTTGATCATCCTAAGTAATCATAGCCATTCAAATTCCTACATGACTAATTTCCCAACTCCCCAACACCCTACAGCCACATGTGGCCGGCCCTAATTATGAGGAGACACTTTTTCTCTCTCTCTCTCTTCATAATATTTTCTATACACCCACAAAAACATACAACAGCAGCCATCCCTTCTCTCCTCCTCTCCTTCACACCCGACCACCACTCCCACACGGCTGGACCGACCCTCCCCCTCGCTGTAGCTCGGCCACCCTGGCCGAGCTCGACCATCGAGCACAGCCCCCTACTCCTTCTCTCCTCCTCTCCTCCATGCAACCACTTCACCACCATCAACTATCTAACCCGACCACCTACTCCACCTTAGCCGCAACGTGCGCCGCTGCCACTGGCCGCGAGCCACCGCCCCCACGTCGCCGTGGGAGGCTGGCCGTCCCCACTCCACCGCACAACCACTGTAGGCGCGCACGTGCGCGCGCGTGGGCCGCCGTCGTGCGCCACCGCACCGCCGCACGGCCGTCATGGGCCCCCTGGCCGTGCTTCCACGCCATGGGCGAGCCTTCCCTGACGGCCACCGTCCTCCGGGACGTGCCGTCAAGGCGATTCGTACGTTTTGCACGACGTCCCGTCGTGACACGCGCGGAATCGAGTTCACTTTGGCGCTCCGTCGCAGCAACTTCGCGGGCATTTTTTCAGAAATCCAACCGTTGGATCAGCGATTTTTTTGCTCCGTCACAATCTCGGTATATCCACCTTTACCCCTGTCAATTTTTATCCTTGATTTTATCGTTTGATACATCAAAACCGGCCACCAAGTTGACCATTTAAATTATATTAAATTTGGACAGTTTCGCTGGGCCAACTTCGTCAGCTTGTATCTCCTCTATCGCAGCTCCTTTTGGCGTGCTACCAGTTCCTGTGCGAAGCTAGTATAACCCTATTACTACCCCTCCAGTTTCGTTTTATTGTGAGCTTGTTTGATTGGTTGAATTCGACGCCAAAGTTGGCCGTCCGAATTCGTAATTTCCAACTTGTAAAATTCCATTTTTTAACACGGGACTCCAGATTTCATTTCTAAAACCACCATTAGACTCGTGGTGTCGTTCTGGCATGTTTTCATATAAAATTTGTTAGTTTTGGAGAACGTGGGCCCTGGCACATTTTTTGGTGCAAAGTGGGTCCCATATTCTGGGTCAACCGGACTTTTTGACGCCGGCTCATCGGAATCCAATTCTGGATATACCGTTGAGTTCGTATCATCATTCTAGACTCGTTGACTTATAATTTGCTAGGTTTTGGTGGACATTGGGTCCGGCACGTATTTTGGTGCAAGACGGATACCAATATCCGGGTCAACGGGTCATTTTGAGATCAACGAATCGGAATCCATTTCTGGAGATACCGTTGAGTTCGTATCATCATTCTAGACTCGTTGACATGTAGTTTGTTGAGTTTTGAGAACTTTGACTCCGGCACGCATTTCCGTGCAAACCGGAATTCCAAGTTCTGGTCAACGGGCCAAATTGAGATCGGGTCAACGGAATCCAATTCTGGAGATACCGTTGGGTTTGTATCATCATTCTGGTTTCGTGGACATATAATTTGCTATATTTTATAGACTTGTTTTCTTGCACATTTTTTGGTACAAAACGGCTCCGACACGGACACCGTTTTGACCCAAAATTACCTTTTTGCCCTTGTGTGCAAATTGGACCGATAGGTAGGCTATCCTAGCTAATTTGACCATTCTGGACACGTTGGCGATGTTCATTTCATCGTCCGACAATGTTTGTTGATAATTTCTCTGAGTTTAACCTTTTTATAATTAATTAATAATTAATTCTTATAATGTTCGTATTTCGGGATTAGTACAACGAAACTGAGATCAGTCAATTCTAGGGATCTCACATCGCTGAAATTGACAAGATAAACACGTGGATCACTATAATAAGATTATCAACCTTACCATTGATATTATTATCTCGATTTGCGTGTCGTAAGTTTCGACGTACGAATCACGAAGTGCACTTTATATCTTTAATAATTAAACTATATTTACCCTGTTTGACCAGAGTTGACCAGTTAACCCAAAGTCAACTGTAAGTCAACACTTGACCTAGTTTGACTAAATTATTGACCGGAGTTGACCTAGAGTTATTTTGACTTAGAAGAACCTAGAATAATATAGATTGCCGGTAGAGATTCTTTTATTACAACTTGAACACCTTGTAACCTGTGTTGCATTAAATAGGACTCTGTGGCTTCAGTGGTACCCCCCTGTACTTATCAGTTGTTCAGGTTATCTAGGCGAGTACATTCTCTGATCATTTCATATCCTGCTTAGAATTATTTCCTGCATTAGATTACTTTACTTGTTCTGTCACGTTGGTCACACGGATTGGTACTATATGGATCCATTCTTGAGATGTTATCCTTAGGGAGCATCGGGTACTACATGTTCTGTGCGTTTCACTTACATGGCGTATCACTATGCTTCGTTGGTTCTTCGATCACTTGTGACATATACTCTTATGATCACAGAGTCTTCCTGGAATCCTTATCCCATTTATGGGTCTACTGTGTACCACCCTTCGGGGGCTTACCACCCTTCGGGGGCTTATCACCCTTCGGGGGCTTACCACCCTTCGGGGGCTGTACATGGAATCATAACATAACCTGGTTGGATCCTTGTGTATTGATTGGGGGTACGGGGGAGTAGAAGTGGACATGTGAATAATACACCAGTAGTGTATCATCAGAATCATTCCATAGTGTAGCATCAGAATCATCCCAGGATATTTACATGTCTATATTGTACTCTGAATCACTAGCCACTGTTAGTCTCTATTTATAGTAGATATTTCTATTACAGCTCTCTCTCTGTTTACATACTGTACTTTTTTCAGTACCTGTATCTTACTTTACTGCATGTTTATATTTTCTAACCTGCTATGATCTGTTGAGATGTACTGTACTCGCTCCTGTCCTGACTGGACCTGTTGATAAATTTTACAGATAGCCTGGGATTGCCTGCTAGCCTAGAGGAGACACTTAGAGGTTGTTTAGATAGTTATTTCCTCTGTCTGGAGTTGTATTTACTTTGTGGATTACTGTATTTGAGTTTTGAGATGTATTTCTGGGTTTATGTATCTTAGACACTTAGACTTCTATCTCATGTATCTCTTTTGGATTTTATGTTTTATCTATCCTTATTATGCTCTACCTTAGATGTGATTGAGACTGTATCTGCTATGTTACCCCCATTCGGGGAGTATATACTGCTTAGCATTATATTGTTAGATGTTGTGACCTAGGATAGCATTCTACCACCGACACTGCGACGTAGGCTGGGCGTTGTTACGTTCTCGTACCCAAACAGTGAGTGCGGGTCGTGACACGTTTTTAGTGGTGGCCCATGCAGGTCGAGTTTATGTAGTGGTATTCGAATTGGAGTACCACTACAGCCTATGTACTCAATCACAGTTAGGACCCCTTGAGAGATTCCTGGGACGACCCTTGAGAATCTTATTTTAACTTCAATTTGAAAACTCTTTTTTTCTTTGATTTGATTTATCTTTACTTTCTGTTGTTGAATTTGATTTGATGGATTATGGTTGAATTTGAGTTTGTATTTATTGATTTGATGGATGATTGTCGAATTTTGAATCTTGATGATAGCTGTTGCATCCGAGTTTGTATTTTGATGGATTTTTGTTCATTTTTGAATTTTGATGTTCGTTGATAAATTTAATTTTTTTGGTATTCATTGTTGATTTAATTTAATTTTGGCAAGATGAAATTATATGGGCTAGGTCATCTAAGTTATGGAAATCTAGTCTTCTATAGTCACATTAGCCAGCATGGTGAGGACATATAGTCTGACTTTGGATATATTTCTCGGATGTGGGAATTTAAGGTTTTCGCAGCCAAGCTAGCGGCATCGCGAAAATGTTAAATACCATGATTCTAGAGGTATGTGCATAAGTCAAGGACTCTGTGATTATCGTAGCCTTGCTTACTAGTATAACAAGGATTTAGAGTACCATGATTTTGGGTAGACGCATATGATTATCAGATTGTACCTTAAATGTTTTCGAACATGTTTTCTCTACTTCTGTTTCAGTCATTCAAAAAAAAAGAATTATTGTTGTTTTGTTTTGTTTCGCTCTCTTTGTTTAACTTAGGAGTAGGTTTAGCTGTTTTTATAAACCTTGTGTAACTTCTTACCATGAATTTCTTTTTAATACAATGAATCGATAGTTTTGCTAGACTTTATCTTGGATTTGATATTTTAACTCTGGATTTCAAAATGGTTCCTTCTTTAAACAGATAAGCAGAATAGATTTCATTATTATTTCCTTCTTGCTATTATTTTTGTATTAAATAATGATAATAATAAAACTGTCTTGGTTACGTCAATCACCTGCTTTGCAATCATGGTAGGAATTTAAATGTTAGTCTTAACGTAGAATTAATTTTAAATTGGGACATGAGAATGAATATGAATATATATATATATAGCAGACACTTTGCCTGATACATATGCATGCTACGCTTGATTTCCAACCTATCTAAATAAATATTAATATGTTGTTGATGTTAATTTCCAAACCCCAATATTCCTGGTTTTCTGCTTTTTCTAGTTTAAAGTCGTAGTTCAAATATAGGTTTCATGTTGTTAGTTTTGTTTACATAACTGCACATGTATGATATCTGCAAGGTTTCAATTTTTAGAGAAATTGGTTAAGTTATGTTAAATTTGTAAAATCTGAGACTGTGTGCAAATTAACCTTTGATACGGGATTCCAAATGTTAGTTCAATTTGTCGTTCCATTTTTATGTAATATTTAGAGCTGTGTACATTGTTGTTGTAGGGATATAATGTTAGGTTTCATATTCTTACATGATAGGTTGTGATAAACATTGAGTTGGTTTTGATGTACAAATTTCTCCAAAATCCTGAAAACTGAATACATGTTAACATTCTTACATTGATTTCAAATGTTTAGTTCAATTTCAGATTTAACATGTAAATATTGAACTGTATGCGTAGATAAATGTGTGGATAGTATGTTAGGGTTTTATTTCTATCATGTTAGGATGTATTGGGAGCGTAGAGATTGGTTGTAATGTTTCAAAACCCTAAAATCTGAGACTGCATTATGTTAATATTTCACTGCTTTAAATGTTAGCTCATTTCAGACTTTGCATGTAAATGATGAACTAAAACTGGATTTAACCTTTCAATACTAAGTTATAACCCTGTACAAGGACACACACACCCTAACAAATTATACACTGCCATGTAACCTAACCCTTTTCCCTCTATGTTAGGTTCATATATCTATATAGATATATATATAGAGCTTAGGCATACATGTTATAATGTATATAGATACATAACTAAATCTCTACCTCTTTATATATATGTATGTATATGGTTAAGCCATGCATGTTAGGAGTAAATGAATTGTGTATTGTAGATTGTTTAACCAATATGCCATGATTAGTGTAACTTGATAGCCGTTGTTTTAAAATCCAAATCCTCATCTACACTTTCATGTATATTCACGTACACCCACGCCTACTATCTAACCATATGAACATGTCCCCATACACATAATGCTAGCTTTGTCCTCTCTAACGCTCTCTCTATATATATTGTGATTGGATTTCAATGCAAGTGACTTTCAATTCTTTAACTTTTGAATTTGATTTTTCTATACCCTTTTAGATGATTGGTAGTTACCTTTCTTTATTTTTTTTAATAAGTACCAGTTTTCATATAGGATGGTAGACCGCCTTACAGTTTTGATGATTTGTTATTTCTGTAACCTTTCTAATTTAGCACCCTGGATTGCTTGTGTGTTTGATACCCTGTGACCGTTTTGGTATTAGCACGACTAGTATACCTAGATGAGACTTTTACTACCACCGTATGCCATGACCCTGTACGTCGTCCTTTTGATCACATGATTTGTTTTAATCTGGGACTTTGATTGTGGGGGTTTGACCTAGAGGGAGTATGGACATTTTAATTTCGAGGACGAAATTTTTATAAGGTGGGTAGGATGTGAGCACCCTAAATTTTGGGTTGATTTTTTTATTTTATTTTTATTTCTGATTGATTGGTTTCGATAAATAATTTATTCTGTATTTTTTCTTAAGTGTACTTTTCCATGCCTTTGATAATTGGAGTGTCGGGGATGTTCAACTCTGGAAATCTTCTTCACGAGTTTTGGAGTGGACAGGATTACCTTTATGACGGTATATAGTGTCCCACTCAAACTTGTTCCCTTGTGCTCGTTTTGCTTCACTGAACTTCTGGTCGATTTAGACCATTTGATTATTAATTAATTTTCCCACTCCTTTCCTTGATCATTATTAGCACGTTACCGTGACTTTTAATTTGGAAGCACAAGATCAGTCAGTTTCTTGAAACCAACTTCTCATTGATGACCTACTCGAGACGCTCGTCACCCATGACCTTCGTGTCTCACTCAGACAAGTCATCTTGTGCTCCATTTGCTTCACACAACTTTTCTGACACGTGACCCGATTTTATTTCACCCCACGGTGTCACATTCATTTTCCAACTTGATTTGTGGGCCCCATGTCGACCAAAACCCGTCAACCCCAACTATGGATATAGCCCACATTGAGCCTACTACCCGTCCGACACTTGTGTCCCATTATTTGGAATCCCTATGTGCTACTTATTCACTCATGATCATCGACACCTAATTTTAATTTGATTTTTGCACAATGTCCGGTTTTGACCCAATCCGGCTCTACCGAGTCCAGCCCAGCTCCATGTTGCTCTCTATCATAACACCCTCATATTTTCTTGCCCAAAAATATCAGGTACTCTCCTACACATTTTTCTATATTTATTGGAAAGTTTTATTTATTTAATTCCCATAGAAATGGCCATTTCCCTCTAATTTAGTCCTAGCCATTTGATCATCCTAAGTAATCATAGCCATTCAAATTCCTACATGACTAATTTCCTAACTCCCCAACACCCTACAGCCACATGTGGCCGGCCCTAATTATGAGGAGAATACTTTTTCTCTCTCTCCCTCTCTCTCTCTTCCTAATATTTCCTACACACCCACAAAAACATACAACAGCAGCCATCCCTTCTCTCCTCCTCTCCTCCACACCCGACCACCACTCCCATACGGCTGGACCGACCCCCCCTCTCCATGGCTCGGCCACCCTGGCCGAGCTCGACCATCGAGCACAGCCCCCTACTCCTTTTCTCCTCCTCTCATCTATGCAACCACTCCACCACCATCAACTATCTAACCCGACCACCTCCTCCACCTTAGCCACGTCGTGATCTGCCACCACTGGCCGTGGGCTACCGCCCCCACGTCACTGTGGTTGGTTGGCCGTCCCCGTGCCACCGCACAACGTGGCAGCCACCGCACAGCTACTGTAGGCGCGCACGTACACGGGCCGCCGTCGTGCGCCACCGCGCCGTCGCACGATCGCCGTTGGCCCCCTGGCCGTGCTTTCCCGCCATGGGCGAGCCTTCCCTGACGGCCACCGTCCTCCGGGACACGCCGTCGAGGCGATTCGTACGTTTTGCACAACGTCCCGTCGTGACGCGCGCGGAATCGAGTTCATTTTGGAGCTCCGTCGCAGCAACTTCGCATACGTTTTCCCAGAAATCCGACCGTTGGATCGGCAATTTCTTCGCTCCGTCACAATCTTGGTATATCTACCTTCACCCCTGTCAATTTGTATCCGTTGATTTTATTGTTTGATACATCAAAACTGGCCACCAAGTTGACCGTTTAAATTATATTAAATTTGGACAGTTTCGCGGGGCCAATTTCGTCAGCTTGTATCTCCTGCACCGCAGCTCCTTTTGGCGTGCTACCAGTTCCTGTGCGAAGCTGGTATAACCCTCTTACTATCCCTCCAGTTTCGTTTCATTATGAGCTTGTTTGATTGGTTGAATTGGACGCCAAAGTTGGCCGTCCGAATTCGTAATTTCCAACTTGTAAAATTCTATTTTTGAACACGGAACTCCGGATTTCATTTTTGACACCACCATTAGACTCGTGGCATCATTCTGGCATGTTTTCATATAAAATTTGTTAGTTTTGGAGAATATGGGCCCTGACACGTTTTTCGGTGCAAAGTGGGTTCCATATTCTGGGTCAACGGGACTTTTTGACGCCGGCTCATCGGAATCCAATTCCGGATATACCGTTGAGTTTGTATCGTCATTCTGGACTCGTTGACTTATAATTTGCTAGGTTTTGGTGGACATTGGGTTCGGCATGTATTTCGGTGTAAGACGGATACCAATATCCGGGTCAACGGGTCATTTTGAGATCGGCTCATCGGAATCCAATTCTAGAGATACCGTTGAGTTCGTATCGTCATTCTGGACTCCTTGACATGTTATTTGTTGAGTTTTGAGAACTTTGACTCCGGCACACATTTTCGTGCAAACCGGAATTTCAAGTTCTGGTCAACGGGCCAAATTGAGATCGGGTCAACGGAATCCAATTCTGGAGATACCGTTGGATTTGTATCGTCATTCTGGTTTCGTGGACATATAATTTGCTATATGTTATAGACTTGTTTTTTTGCACGTTTTTCGGTACAAAACGGCTCCGACACGGACACCGTTTTGACCCGAAATTACCTTTTTGCCCTTGTTTCCAAATTGGACCGATGGGTAGGCTATCCTAGCTAATTTGGCCATTCTGGGCACGTTGGCGATGTTCATTTTATCGTCCGACAATGTTTGTTGATAATTTCTCTGAGTTTAACCTTTTTATAATTAATTAATAATTAATTCTTATAATGTTCGTATTTCGGGATTAGTACAACGAAACTGAGATCAGTCAATTCCAGTAATCTCACATCGCTGAAATTGACAAGATGAACACGTGGATCACTATAATAAGATTATCAACCTTACCATTGATATTCTTATCTCGATTTGCGTGTCGTAAGTTTCGACGTACGAATAACGAAGTGCACTTTATATCTTTAATAATTAAACTAGATTTGCCCTGTTTGACCAGAGTTGACCAGTTGACCCAAAGTCGACTGTAAGTCAACACTTGACCTAGTTTGACTAAATTATTGACCGGAGTTGACCTAGAGTTATTTTGACTTAGAAGAACCTAGAATAATATAGATTGCCTGTAGAGATTCTTTTATTACAACTTGAACACCTTGTAACCTGTATTACTTTAAATAGGACTCTGTAGCTTTAGTGAGACCCCCCTGTACTTATCAGCTGTTCAGGTTATCGAGGCGAGTACATTCTCTGATCATTTCATATCCTGCTTAGAATTATTTTCTGTATTAGATTAACGTTGGTCACACGGATTGGTACTATATGGATCCCTTCTTGAGATGTTATCCTTAGGGAGCATCGGGTACTACATGTTCTGTGCATTTCACTTACATGGCGTATCACTATGCTTCGTTGGTTATTCGATCACTTGTGACATATACTCTTTTGATCATAGAGTCTTCCTGGAATCCTTATCCCATTTATGGGTCTACTATGTACCACCCTTCGGGGGCTTACCACCCTTCGGGGGCTTACTACCCTTCGGAGGCTTATCACCCTTCGGGGGCTTACCACCCTTCGGGAGCTGTACATGGAATCATAACATAACCTGGTTGGATCCTTGTGTATTGATTAGGGGTACGGGGAAGTTGAAGTGGACATGTAAATAATACACCAGTAGTGTAGCATCAGAATCATTCCATAGTGTAGCATCGGAATCATCCCAGGCCATTTACATGTCTATATTGTACTCTGAATTACTAGCCACTGTTAGTCTCTATTTATAGTAGATATTTCTATTACAGATCTCTCTCTGTTTACATACTGTACTTCTTTCCGTACCTGTATCTTACTTTACTGCATGATTATATTTTCTAACCTGCTATGATCTGTTGAGATGTACTGTACTCGCTCCTGTCGTGACTGGACCTGTTGATAAATTTTACAGATAGCCTGGGATTGCCTGCTAGCCTAGAGGAGACACTTAGAGGTTGTTTAGATAGTTATTTCCTCTGTCTGGAGTTGTATTTACTTTGTGGATTACTGTATTGAGTTTTGAGATGTATTTCTGGGTTTATGTATCTTAGACACTTAGACTTCTATCTCCTGTATCTCTTTTATATTTTATGTTTGATCTATCCTTATCATGCTCTACCTTAGATGTGATTGAGACTGTATCTGCTATGTCACCCCCATTCGGGAGTATATACTGCTTAGCGTTATATTTTTAGATGTTGTGACCTAGGACAGCGTTCTACCGCCGACACTGCGACGTAGGCTGGGCGTTGTTACGTTTTCGTACCCAAACAGTGGGTGCGGGTCGTGACACAGACCATATATATATATAATGTCACCTACAACCGATATCTAAGACCCCATGACAAAGTCAAAGACATTATTGACAAGACTTGAATATAATATCAACTAATTACAACCACAACTAGTACTAAATAAGTCTCCTAGTATGATAGAGAGGTAAATAATGTCACGACCCGCACCCGCTATAAGGGCACGTGCACGTGACAACGCCCAGCCCTCACCGTAAAAACGGCGTAGAACGCTGTAGGTTTCCTACTCTAAACAATTTATATATATCAATACCTGTCGAGAATATGGTCAACTCCGAACGGAGGACAAGCAATGAATATATATGAGTGCTCAATCACAACTCTAAGATGATAAAGTAAAGACTGAAAGATAAAGACAACAAGACGATAAAAATAATAACCTGTCAAGACCAAACACCAAATAATATACAAGTCCAAGTCTCTAATACAATCCATAGTAATAACAGTCTCAAAAGTAGCTGGAGATAAAGTCCAGTATAAAAGATCTACTCTAACTAGGCAATAGGTAAGATCTTGCCAGGCGGAGCTAAGCCCTGCTGGACTAAAGTCTCCAGGTCTAGGCCCACTACGTCATCCGGACGGTAGTAGGTACAGTAAACCCCCTCGTCAGCATCAGTAATATTTTCAACATATCCTGTCAGGATGGAACGAGTACAATCTACTAACAATAGTTCACAAGATATGACAAAAGCTATAAGACAGTAAATAGAGAGTATATACAAGAAAATCATGGAATGTACATGTGAGTATCATGGCAAGGTAAGATGTAAAACTAGAGCTAGAACAAGGTAAGTAAACTGATCATGGCATGTACAAGAATCAAGAATCATATATCTAGGTGTGTGAGTACTAGCTACAACATGTAGCCGGATTGGGTCTGCACAAGGTTATGATCTAGCCAATCATACATGTGGTGTAGGATTGGCATTCACAAGGTTCCAATATATACAAGGCGGGTATGACCACACATCTACACTAGTACTCCCCGTCCCCGACTAGTAGAGTGGATCCAAGCAAGACACGTTACGACACGGGATTCTACGAGAAGGGAGCAATTCTCCTCGAGAATCGGTTTCCATATAATGCACAAGAACTACAAGGGAGCTTGCACAAGATATACCAAGATAACGAGAAATAACATCTCATGTCGGGATCCATGAATACCAATCCGTGTGACCAATGTGTCGAGAACAAGCATATCCACACTAATTACATGAATCATAACAATCCTTATAAATTAGAAAAGTTTCAGAGAATGTACTCGCCTGTAATATGGTATGATATGTCAACCGGAGCAAATGCAGCATCTCGAGGACCTATAGAGAACAAGACGTATCAATACTCTGTTTAGGAATTAAAGTCAAGACAATTTAAATCCTATTAAGTCATTCTAGGTCAAGACTCGTCAAACTAGACTGTACGAGGTCAATCTAAGTCATATTAGGTCTAGCTAGGTCATACTGGGTCAATGCAAGTCAAACGGAATTAATCTAGGTCGATTTGAGTCAACGGTTGACTTACAGTTGACTTTTGGTCAACTGGTCAACTCTGGTCAACTCCGGTCAACTCTGGTCAACTCTAGGTCAATGGTGACTAATAGTTGACTTTCGGTCAACTACAGAAGTTTAAAGGAATTTGGGACTAAATTGGGTAAATTGTTCACCCATAGTTGACTTTTGGTCCAAAAAGTCAACCATGGTCAACCGAGGTCAAGACTAGGTCTAGGCGACTATTTCTAACTATTACCAACCTCTATAACCCATAACCAAGTCCATCTTGGACTTTGAAACTCATATCTTGGCCGTAGGCCAATTTTCTATTTTACCTTTTCTAAGGTAAAATTCTAGCCTAGGTGAAAACCTAGTTAGCCTACCTACGCTTGTTATTTTGACCCGTGCTCCCTAGGGTAGTAAGATACTAACCTATACATACGTTACCTACCGAAATACCTAAGTAAAGTGGACGTTTAGTCCATCTTACAGCCCATTGCCGATATCTTGAATATTTCAAGATACGTAATGGTACGGCGCGATACCAGCGCCCTACAACTCCGATTTCCACTCGGGAGCCTACCCGCAAAATCTAATTCACGTATTCTAGCCCCACGCCAAGTTTCATAGAGTTCCGATACTCCGGGCTCCGTTTCGCTCTCTAACTCGACTTCTCCTAAAAACTCCCTTCTAGCTCTTATTCTATTTCTCTTTCTTAACTCTTCTTCTAACTTCTTCTTCCTATTCTTTCTCTAATTCTTCTTCTAACTCTTTTTTCCTATTCTTCTTCTAATTTTCCTAACTTCTTCTAATTCCTTCTTCTCTAACTTCTTTCTAAACCTCCTTGAACTCCTTAGTCTTCTTCTTATTCTTATTCTTCTCAGCTTCTTCTTATTCTCTTCTTATCTTTTCTAATCTTTCCTCTTCTCATTCTCTCTATATATATCCATCTATATATAAATATATATATATATATATATATATATATATATATATATATATATATATATATATACTTCACTATATATACATATATATATATATATATATATATATATATATAGGGGAAAAAAATATATATATATAGGGGGGTTTAATGGGTTTACTAGAGGCTAAAAGGGGGGGTTAAATAGGGGGGGCTGCTCACTGCTGCTACTGCTGTTGCCTGTGCTGCTGCTGCTGCCTATCCTGCCACTGCTGCTGCTGCATTCTATTCTTCTTCTTCCTCTTCTCACTTCCTCTCCTCTTCCTCTCTCTCTCTCTCTCTCTCTCTCTCTCTCTCTCTCTCTATATATATATATATATATATATATATATATATACTCCTATCTATCTATATATCTATATATATATCTATATATATATATATATATATATATATATATATATATATATATATATATTTTATATAATCTAATATCCATCCATCTATCTATCTAACCATCTATATATATCTAGACACACAAACACCCTCATATCTACATATATATATATATACATATATACACACACATATATATATGTATATAAATACACACACACACACACATTTAGATATATATACATATAGACACTCACTCTCACAAACACACTCACACATACACACAAACACACACTCTCACCACCACTCTCACTCATACACCATCACCACCACTCTCTCACTCTCTCACTCTACCCTTAAATACTTATATATAATACATATATATATATATATATATATATATATATATATATATATATATATATATATATATATATATATAAACCACTCTCAAACACTCACACCACCCTCTCACACACACTCACACATGCACACACACACTCCCTACCACTCTCACACACCACCACCATTCCTCATGACACCCATACATATCAAAAAAAATATATATATATATACCTACACACATATATGAATATACCACTCTAGTTAGAAAACTCCCAAATAAATCTTCTAACCTAGATTTTAGGAAACCTAAAAAATTCTAGGGGCAAAGTGTGGAGAATTCTCTCCTCTATCATTATTGTGAAGGCAATATATGAAAAAGAGAATTAAATAGAGAATTATGAACATACCTAGGTTAGGTTTTGCTTGAGGAATAAAAGCTTTGGAAAGAAGAAGAAATTTGAGAGAGAGAGAAAGTTGCTTGGTGATGAAGCAATGGGGGGATGCTCCTTATGGCCGGCCATGGTAGGGGGCCTTATTGGGTTTTGGGTGGAGACCCATTAGGCCCCCAACCCAATAAACTTAGTTGGGTTCGGTTCGGGTTTGTTTCGGGTTGGTTCGGTCTAATTTCTAAATACTAATTAAGCTCTAAAATGACTAATTAAGCCATGGAAATAGGGTTTATAATTTCTAACCTAATTTTGATGGTATGTGGGCCAAGTCCAGCTAGTATGTGGGTCACACTAGGGTCCAGGCTACCCGGGTCTCCAACTTGAGTCCGAACTGGATAAAATCCAAACCAAACCAAATAAATCCCATAAAAATCACATAAAATCAAATAAAATTCCTAAAAATTATAAAACTTGAAAAATAACGAAAATACCCCTAATTTGAAAATTGGGGGTGACAAATCTACCCTCCTTAAAAAATTTTGTCCTCGAAATTCAAACGGTCGTACTCTTCTCTAGGTCAAGCACCCAACAATCAAGGTCTACTAAATTTTATCCTAAGTTATATAACATGTAATCCAGGCAATCAGAACACATGCATGGTTTTAAATCTCTACAGTATCGTGTTATTGCAGTCTTCATTGGGGTTTTCTATTTAATCTAGCATGATCATCACATATGCAACTAAAGGTACTAAGAAAGCAATCATCAATCAATGGGCAGAGAGAACAGGTAAAAGAAAGAGCAAGACCCTACCTCCTAGTCCAATGCGTGCAGGATCCTCAACTGTCATCGCAAAAGCCCTGTCCTGGCGGGATATATCCCGCTGTTGGTGGAGGGCGTGATGCGGTGCCATAGGTGGCCTACCCTATGCTCCCTTAGCTGCACGGCGATGGTTCGTAGGACAATATCTCAACTGATGTCCAGCCTCTCCGCAATAGAGGCACAAGCCCAGCCTCTTCCGGCAGACCTCCCAGATGTGATCGGGCTTCTTGCAGAAGTTGCAAGGAGCCCCATGCTGTGCCTGCCTCTGCTGAGTGTGCTGTACCTGCTGCTGAACCGGTGCTCTGGCTTGCACCTGCGGCTGGTGATGCTGGAAGGAACGATGCTGAAGCTGAAGGCGCTTAGCAGCCCCTGCGCTACTAGTAGCCCCCGAGAAATGATTACGCTCCCTCTTGGGCTTCAAGCCCTACTCCCGCTCTACCTTGCAGGCCTCCGCATAGATCTGGGTATATGTCTCATAGAAGGAGGGAATGAGGTGCTTGATATCCCAAGCGAGTCCCTCCCTGAACCGGCTCGCCCTGATCTCTGGGTCTCGAACCATGTACTCTGCGTATCGGCTCAGACGGCCGAACTCCGCGGCGTACTCCTCCACAGATAGACTGCCCTGCTGCAGATCCTGGAACTGTCACACCAGGTCAATCTTGTCCGTGGGGGAGAAGAACTTCTCCTTGAAGAGGAGCTTGAACTCTACCCAAGTACGACCCTCTCCAGCTAGGGCTGGCTCATTTCTGAACCAGGTGCGTGCAATATCTAGCAACTGCAAACCTACCGCCTCGACCTTTAGGTCGTCTGCCAGGTGGGAGGCCCTCATCTGCCGCTCGATATCCTTGAGCCAATCTTCTGCATAGACCACACCCTCGGTCCCGCTAAAGTTACGGGGCCCGAGCTTCTTGAAGTCCTGGATATCTCCGTACCTCGGTCGCGTCCCCGGATGAGGAGCTCTCTGCTCCACGGCTGTAAGGGCCAACTGATGGGCATCCTCCATGCCCTGACACATCGCGTCTGTCTGCCTCTGCTGAGCCTCGACCTGGGCTCTCTGAGTCTCCAGCATCTGCTGGAAGAAGGTAAGCATCTGCCCCATATCTGTAGGCAGAGGAGGTGGAGGTGGAAGTACGTCTGCAACTGGCGGAGGAATCCGCTGTACAGGAGGAGGAAGAGCGCCCCCGACAGCTCCCGACACTACGGAAAGAGCACCCGCAACCCCAGGGACTGTCATCGAGGTGGCTGGAGGAGTACCTCCGAGAGCCCCAACAGAAGTCCCATCTGCAGGGGAGGTAACCGGAGCTTGTCCGCCAGAGGTGGCAGACCTCTCCGTCTCCCCGTGCTCCTCACCAGGAGAGTGAGTCATAACTATCCTGGAGACAAATTGAAAAGAAGATATCAATATGGCACATGAAGGCAATATCAAAGGAGGACAGCTAGAATGCAGTAAACAAATATTAAAAATGGTAAGCAAGATAAGCAAGAAAAGATCCTACTGTGATTGAGTACTCTTAGCCTATAGCCTATCCTAGATACGTACCGCAGGCTCGTAATAGCACTCTAAGTCGAGCGCCACTACGATATCACACTAATTACGACTATAGGACCTGCGTGGGCCACCACTAAAACGTGTCACGACCCGCACCCGCTATAAGGGCACGTGCACGTGACAACGCCCAGCCCTCGCCGTAAAAACGGCATGGAACGCTGTAGGTTTCCTACTCTAAACAGTTTATATATACCAAAACCTGTCGAGAATATGGTCAACTTCGAACGGAGGACAAGCAATGAATATATATGAGTGCTCAATCACAACTTTAAGATGATAAAGTAAAGACTGAAAGATAAAGACAACAAGACGATAAAAATAATAACCTGTCAAGACCAAACACCAAATAATATACAAGTCCAAGTCTCTAATACAATCCATAGTAATAACAGTCTCAAAAGTAGCTGGAGACAAAGTCCAGTATAAAAGACCTACTCTAACTAAGTCATAGGTAAGGTCTCGCCAGGCGGAGCTAAGCCCTGCTGGACCAAAGTCTCCAGGTCTAGGCCCTCTACGTCATCCGGACCGTAGTAGGTACAGTAATCCCCCTCGTCAGCATCTGTAATATTTTCAACATATCCTGTCAGGATGGAACGAGTATAATCTACTAACAACAGTTCACAAGATATCACAAAAGCTATAAGACAGTAAATAGAGAGTATATACAAGAAAATTATGGAATGTACATATGAGTATCATGGTAAGGTAAGCTGTAAAACTAGAGCTAGAATAAGGCAAGTAAACTGATCATGGCATGTACAAGAATCAAGAATCATATATCTAGGTGTGTGAGTACTAGCTACAACATGTGGCCAGATTGGGTCTACACAAGGTTATGATCTAGCCAATCATACGTGTGGTGTAGGATTGCCATTCACAAGGTTCACAATATATACAAGGCGGGTATGACCACACATCTACACTAGTACTCCCCGTCTCCGACTGGTAGAGTGGATCCAAGCAAGACACGTTACGACACGAGATTCTACTAGAAGGGAGCAAGTCTCCTCGAAAATTGGTATCCATATACTGTACAAGAACTACGAGGAAGCTT